>FWCC01000172.1:0-104125 GCA_900169235.1 Zarea fungicola | reverse complement strand
TTTTTTGTCACCCCCTTGCCAGGTCTCTGTTCCTGTATCCCACCAAAAAGCTGGCCTAGTGGCAACAGAGTGCAGCGACGATTGGTGGGTTTTTAGCGGCCTTCTAGCGCCAAACGGTGCTAAAAAAGGGTCCAAGGAGCCACCAAAAACGGTTCCCCCTAACCACTTGTGTACGGTGGTGCAGGGCCTTGATGACGCAGGGGCACCGCCACAGCGTGACAAGACCTCCGTGAATGATGGATGGCACAGCTCCTGCGTGTCTTCTCTGCTGCTTGTTAATGCCGATTCCTGCCTCGTTTGGTTGGTGTAGGCTTTTGTTGTCGGGATCAACTCCTTCGCGTGAAACAAAAAAAAATGGTTTGGTGTCGTAGGGGATTGATTGATTGATTGATTTACTGTTGTCCGGTCGGCCCGTTTGATGGCGCGGCAGTAATCAGTATGAGTTGACTCGTAGACTCCGCCGATGACGGTTAAACCAACGAATAATGTATATATATATATATATTTCTTGGCGTATTATGGGATGGTATGGAAGCCAGAGATGGTTTGCTGAGAATAGCGCTGTTTTCGTGGGCGGGTATAACAATAGGCCGGGAAGAGTCCTGCCAGCAGGAAAAGAAATCAAATAAAAATGAAAATGAAAGCCAAAAACCAGACACCCAGCACAAATGGCAAACGGTTCGATTTTATTATTTCTCATCACATCCACACCGCGGCCTGTTTTCTATTATTAAAATTGCACTTCATCAACGACTCAAGCGCCCGCAATTCAAGCTACTGGATTCTGATAACATGGCCAGTTTTCTGGGCCGCCTGGCGCCCGACTCGCCCGCCTCACCTCAGCAGCCTTGCCCGCAAGGGCCAACAAGACAGGTAAACGCCAGCAGCGTCTGGAATCACCACTTCTTGGCGACAGCACACAGACTCCTCCCATCACATCTCAAGTGCATAATCCAACATGGCAGCAGGGGTAGCCGGTCACCGAGGCGGGCTGACCGGACGGACCCCTTGTCATGTTCATTTGCTTGTGAGCTCCCCCATGTTCAACGATTGCCATCCAACCATGCATAACCAAACATTCTCCACCAAAAGTTCTCGGCCCGCAAGCCGTTCAAAGCAACTTTTTTTCATCTTCTTTTTAATAATATTACGGAGTTCAAAATGGCTTTCCAGGGGTTGGGAGGGGTCCGAGTTGTGGGCGGTTGCAGCAACGTTTCAGAACCGCACCCACACAGAAACGACTGGCCATCAACGGAAAACACGCCGAAATAGGGAACGACATGGCCAAGAGCCGTCCCAAAAAACAAAAGTGGCATGTTTCGGATACTCTAGACCGTCTGATGCAACCAGGGATTATTGCAACTCGGCTCCCCGAATTCTAGATTGCAGGGCTAGTTAGTGTTTGGAAGGGAAGTTCCGATCCCACTGGTTTGACATCTAGCCGGACTTGCATCGCTGCCCAGTTGATTCCATCGTGCATCCATCACCTGACGCCAGTCGTGGTTTCATACTTGCCATTGTGGCATCCTATGTACGGGGGGCGGCTTCGAGTTGCCACAATTACTTCTAGGGCTGCAGGACAACAAACTAGCGTTGGATCTTGATAGCCAGCCAATGCGCATAATACATGATCGCTGAGGTATTGCTGCGCCATGTCGTTGCAAGATCACTTCACTTGCCAAGGAGAATGAATGGCTGGTGATGCGCCCCATGTAGTTGCTCCGTAGTAAATACTTGGATGTCCTAGCTGGAGGTAACTAGCGTCTCATCCGTTGCGGTTAACTCTTATGTACCAAGATGAAAAAAATGCCAAGCTAAGCGATGGAATCAACGGTAACCACGGATGGATACTCGTCAGCCCATCTTGAGCGAGTTAACCAAAGCCAAGATTTTCTGTTTTACCTGTTTTGCTTCCAGATCGAAGTGCTGCACAATGTTGCAGTCGTTGCCAGTGGGAGACGGCAGAAAGGAAGCTGTGGAGCCTGGGACAAACTCATCGATCACGGTTGGAGCCAACTCTTAAACTCGTCAACCAAGCAGCACACCTTGACCCGGTTATCCTGCTCACCATGAATGCCTCTCGCAAGCGACAAAAGGTTGCTTCAGCATGTGAAAGATGCCGAAAACGTAAACTGGGGGTATGTTGGCCTTCCTCGCAGCTGTCCTGTCATCCCCTGCCCTGTCATCCCCTGCCCTGTCATCCCCTGCCCTGTCAAAATAGTGGCTGCCCAAGTACCCGAAAGGTCTATTCAGATACTAAGTATTCTCAAGTGTGACCACGAGCGGCCCTGCCAGCTCTGCGTACGAGCTGGCGCGGAATGTGTTGCTAGAGATCCTGGCGCCCTGGAACCTGCTCCTTCAAACGCGAAGCGACCACTTGCAACTGCCCAGCAGGCGCCACAGACTTCCAGCCACGGGCTTGAGAGTGGTGAGCGAGGATCTGATGAGACCTTGGTATTGCCCGAATCAAGCATCGTCGATCTGACAGCTTTGGTAAGTCAAAACTGTACTTGCTGGTTTTCGTTATTCCTGACGGTGATGTTGTCATAGGTACTCTCCAAAATGAGCTTGGAGTCCTCGTTTCATGAAGACACATCTGCTCTACCAGGCGGAAACAAGATAATAGGATCGCCAACATCGGGTCGCCGACATTGGCGGAAGATTGTTGAAATACAGCTTCCTGATGATGCCACTCTCACTTGCTTCGTTGACAAGTTCTTTGTATCTGTTGATTGGTTCATGATGGTATGTAGACTACGCCTCGCTCAAGCCCAACATGTTCCAGTTGCTCATGAGACACTAGGTATTTGAGGAGTCATTATTCCGGGAACGATATGCACAGCTTCTCCGCTCCGACTTCGTGCCTTACCACGAAGAGAATTTCCTGTGGCTTTCCATGCTTGTCGTGTCACTTGGTGCGCATTATGCCTCGCTGTGGTCGGCATCCACCTCATGTCCCAATGGTCCCCACGACTCGAAGCAGCTATCATGGAACATTAGAAAGCTGGTCGAAGTCCGTTTCTTACAGTTTCTTGGGTGTGCAACCCTCGAAGCCGTCCAAATAACGATTCTGCTCGGCAGTTTTCAACTGTTCAACGGCCGACCCAACGTCGGACTGGGAATTTCCGGTGCCGGTGTCAAAATAGCACAGGTCATCAATTTGCACCGCGAACATTTGTGGCGAGACTGTTCTACAAGGGAGAGGGAGGCACGGCGGCGTACATGGTGGGCCCTTGAAGTTTTCGACAAGTATGATGAGTGCTATTCCTGCTCCACATGTTTAAGATCAAGTATTATTACTAAACATCATGTAGATATATCGCAGTCGCTTTTGGACGACCATGTATCGTGGACGATTTGGATTGTAGCGTGGGCATGGTGGCCCACCCCGGATCTTGGTCTGGGAGCATTGAGGGTGCCGATACGCGCTGGTTATTTCACCAGTCGAAATTTCGGCTCTATCGTATCATGGGGCAGTTCATCGGTCGCCGCCGCCATAATAACCGAACAGCGACTGTCCAGACCATCCACGAAGAACTGACTCAATGGAAGAGGAAACTGCCAAACCAACTACGCATCGAGTCCTACGGCGACACGCTGCCAGGTCAGGAGCCGTCGATACCTCACATGCAAGCCATCTCGCTACAGCTTGAGTATGATAATTTACATATTATTCTGCATAGAACGGTAGCGTTTGGGCAGGGCAGCAAGATACAGACGACGCCCGAAGCGCTGTTTTCTCTCCGCCACTTGCTTGAGGCGGCAATGCGGACGTCAAGCTTGCATCGATTTCCAAATGCGCTGCAAGGGCTGAGGCGTACCCACGCAAACATGCACATTGGGATCACACTTTTTACGGCTGGAATTGTACTCTGCATCGTGGCCCTGTCCCAGCCCCTGTCCAACGCAAGCCAAAGAGCCAAGACTGGCGTCATGCACATCATTCGCGCCTGCGAGGACTCGTCAAATCCACAAAATGTTGCCTCGCGGCAGAGTATTGCCGTCCTCGAACGTCTTGTCGCCGTGGTGTTGCAGCATGAAAATCAGCTCATCACTGGCAAGAAATTCGCTTCCACACCAAGTGATGACCTCGGCGAACAGCACAACGATCCCGGAACGGATCACGCCCCATCATCCGAGAGCACATACGAGGATGCAGTGTCAAGCTTTATGCCCGAGCAAGTAGAAGATACGAGTAATTTGCCAGATAATTTCTTCCTGGACTTTGTTGCTCCATCTGCCCCTCCACAGCCGCAGGCTGCAGTCCCTGAACCGCTGGGTGCCATGAATTGGGATGGTAATCTCTCCGTACTTATGGAGTCTGGTCTTGCTGATGCAAGTCAGATGTGGATATGGACGGAAGATGACATGTATACTTTTCCTCAATAGCCAAGTAGGGAGGGATACGATGATCAAGACATACCAATGTCGGCGAGGCATGCCCCTGTGCTGACCTTGCTCTATTACCCTGTCCTCCAGAATATTCTTTTTATGCCGTGTTGGAACTGGGTAGCACGATGTGACGTGTTGCGCTCCACAACAGTGAAAGCTCCGATGGGGGCCACACAGGTGGAAGCTATTCCGACGGAAGCTAAACCAAATACACAAGTAATGAATTTAACCTGCTTCGGCAGTAGCCATTAAAACTGCCGACTGCGGGGTTGTTGAGAATTTGTGCTTCCTGTAGCATACTTTAAAGTTTGGGCCAATCGTTTGCATCAGGGTCTAATGCCTAAGAGGCTAGACACCTCAGCTCCGTTCCAGCCGATGGACCTTTCCATTGTGTGAAGTGAGCCTGTGCAGATCCAATCCGACAGGTATCAAATAATTTTACAAAAAACGGCGTGGGGCTAGTATGCAGTTCTTGGAAATGTATATATAGATGTGATTGATACACCATCCCCCAAAGCTTCTTCTCACCCGCACCCCATATCATACTTACACATTTAACTCAACTACTGATAAAACCCAACTTTTTCTTATTACACACTTCAACATCAAAAATCATGGCCTCCACAACATCCGACCGCGTCCCCGTGGCAGATCAGGCCGAATTCAACGCCTGGTTCCCCTCGCCTTACTCCCTCACCCAATACGTGCCCCCGAAGACCGACTTTGCTGGCGCCGACTATCCCAACGCCTACAAGGGCGGCAAGTGGAAGATCCTCCTCATCGCCACCCAGGAGCGCTACCTCAAAATGGCCGACGGCAAGTTCTTCTCCACGGGCAACCACCCCGTCGAGATGCTCCTCCCCGTGCTGCACCTCGACGCCGCTGGCTTCGACATTGACATTGCCACGCTCTCGGGCGACCCCGTCAAGCTCGAGGTCTGGGCCTTTCCCCAGCAGGACGAGGCCGTCAAGCGCATCCACCAAAAGTACGAGAAGAAGCTGCGGTCGCCGCTCAACCTGCAGGAGCTCTGGTCCAAGGAAGGGGGCTTCACCAGCGCCACGCCGTATCTAGGCGTCTTCATCCCCGGCGGGCACGGCGTCCTAAACGACGTGCCCTTCTCGTCGCTCGTGGGAGACGTGCTGCGCTGGGCGCACAGCAACGACCGCTACCAGATCACCCTGTGCCACGGCCCGGCGAGCCTGTTGGCGGCCGACGTGGGCAAGCCCGCGGGGAGCAAGTTCATCTATGAGGGATACGAGCTCGTCGTCTTCCCGGACTCGCTGGACAGCGGCATGAACATCGAGATCGGATACATCCCAGGCAAGATGGAGTGGCTGGTGGCCGAGCAGCTGGAGAAGCTGGGCGTCAAGGTCGTCAATGAGAAAATCACGGGCCAGGTACACCGCGATCGACTCTTGCTTACGGGCGACTCGCCGCTGGCTTCGAATAATTTGGGTAAGCTGGCTGCCGAGACTCTGCTCGCGGATGTTGCGAAGCGTGGTTAGCTATAGCACATAGGGGGGGGTGTTATATATATAACACGCTGCACAGGTTTTTGGGATTAATGGACAGTACAGAAAAAAAGAAATTGACACTATCAACTGTCCCGTGAAAGAAAAGTTATGAACGGCATTCTATTTTCGAATCAATTCTAATTCATTTTCTAATTATTTTATTCTGACGAACCTCCCCTTCAGTGTTATATAAATGCCTTCCTATCTGATGCTATATCATAGCTTGCTGATGCCCGCTGAAAGTACTTGAAATGAAGCTTGAAGAATGCATTCTTCTACATCCATCAGTAACTTCATTGAAGCCCTTCGGCCTGAATCAATAATTCGATTGCTGATCCTACCTGCATTTCAAAACACCCTTCATTTCCAATTTGTTTTCTATCGGAATTAGCACACCCGTGCGGTTCCAAATATCCAGATGTATTTTTCTATAAGGCCATTTTCGGATTTTCTAGGTAGTGGCTGCCTGGCATATTATCTAGTCTGTATTGCACCGGCTCAAATTCACAATAGGCACAAGGAGAAAACATCAATATACACCAATATCCATCAATATATGTACTAGAATTATTTAATCATAGTCTCGCGTATCAGCCTCATGACGAAAGAAATTTGAGCACGACCGCATGGAAAGCGTCGGGATCGGACAGCTGGGGAGCGTGACCGAGATCACTAAACTGGTATAGTTGACCGTTTGGCAGCTGGGCCGCGACCTGGGGCCCGAGGACATCAAAATGGCCAAGCTTGGCAGCGACAGCCGGTGGGCTCCATTGCGATCCAATAGCCGTCTTATCCTTGTCACCGACGATGAGGAGGGTGTTGGGGGTTAGGTCGCCAAAGTAGTGCGCCACGGGCGATGTCAAAACCATGTCTACAATCTGAGCCTGGTTGGTGACATACTGCTGGCGCTTGGAGCCGTTGTAGATGTTGACCAGCATGTTGACCCAGGTGTCGTACGAGCTCTTCCACTGGCCGACATAGTAGACGTCTTGCTCGTAGCCCCTGATGGACTGGTACGTTGACGCAGCCTCAGACGTGTAGCTGTCATCCAGAGCAATATAAGGAACACCCTTTTCAACATAGTCCTCCAGACCGACGGGATCGACCAGAACGAGTTTCTCAATCATGCTAGGGTACTGCAAGCCGAATCTGATTGAGAGCATGCCACCAAGAGAGTGGCCAATCAGGGTAATCGTGCTGATACCGAGAGTTTGGAGGAGTGCCTGTGTGTTTTTGGCAAGCTGGTTGGTGCTAAATTGGTAGCCTGTGGGCTTGCTGCTCTTGCAGAAGCCAACATGGTCCGGAGCGATGACGCGGTAGCCAACACTTGCCAATTTATCGACTGTGGCTCCCCAAGTAGGGCCGCAAAAGTTCTTGCCGTGAAGAACTACCGCAGTCTTGCCGTTGGGTGCGCAGCTGGGAGGAACGTCCATAAAGGCCATCTCTAGGTCTTGGAGCTGGTTCTGGAAGTGGAAGACGTTAACGGGATGCGGGTATGTAAAGTTGGAGCCGTTGAGGTCGTCAGGAAATGGGCCATGGTCAATTCTTCCATTAGTCTGCGCAGTGACGATGCCGGCACAGAAAAGGCCAGTAGCCAAGACGCCGCAAAGAGTGAAGCGCATAGTCAAAATGCTTCTGTAGAACAAGGCCGAGACAGCAGAGAAGGGAAGCAGACGGCAATCGAGGTCAAACACGGAATGAGGGACTTGGCAACGACTGTGTTTGATGCCGAAAGAGCTTAAAGTGTCAAAATTGGCGTCGCGAGGTATTTTAATCAGGCTCGGAGAATGGTACAACAAATATCCTGCCGGGAAGCGCACATGTAACGTAGGTGCCAAGCATGATGCAAGTGGCCCTGCATTGGCTGAGTTTGGGCTGTTGAGGCTGGTTATTTGCAGGGAATAATCGGTGGATTGCCCTTTGCAGGAACCTATATGCAAGGAGGTGGAGAGAACGGCCTATAATTTATAAACTGGCGCCAAATGCAGCAGGTCAACGAACGCGTTAGCTTCAATTGTCGTAACTTAGCTTTCCATGTGGTGGTGCTTTAGCTTCAAACTCGCCCAGCAGCCAGCCAACCAACCGCCCTGGTTACGCGGAGGTTGCCACGAGGAGTGCCGGCGTCCTTTCCGTGTTGAAGGCAAGGCAGCATTGTCTTGTGCAATTGGACTATTTCCTGTTCAGTGAGGCCCCGCACTTGAAATAAAAAATGGTGTTGCTTGAAGTGCCAAATCAGATAGTCTCTTCATCTGTGCATCAACACTTGGACGAACCAGTTTGTTGGTGGATAGCTTTCGCACAGAGCAAATTTATGGATGAATTCTGGCAATTCACGAGCGGTTTGTTAAAGCCGTGAGGGTTCTATTGCCACTAACTAACTAACTAGTTAGTTGCATTGCCCATAGTATGAAATATGGCGGGCTGCCAGTGTTGATGGTTGCTGCGTCCGGGCCGTCTTGGTTGTCATCAAGCATTGGCTCGTGGTGGCGCAACGAGTGCTTCATGCCGTGGTTTATTGCTGCAGGTTGTAATAGTGCAGCGCAACAATAATAGCCTTATGTTGCTTGGTGGCCTGTGTCATCAGTGTATGTCTGTTCATGCTTCAGACAAGGCTAGGAGTGAGGCTAGGAAGCCAAACAACTCAGCCGGTTTCATGAATTCACATGATGGGTAAAATAGTCCCCAGGCCTCTTGCCCAGCAACTTGGCGACATTGAATTGGTTTCCGAATCGTTGTACGAGAATATTGAGCGGGAGATACAGGATGCCAACTTCCAAAAGCTGCATATGTGCGCGACTGTTTCGAGCTATTACAACATTCTCATTTGTTAGGCAAGTGCCAGATTTTATAGCATTTGCCAGCCCATGTATACATCCCTTGTCTACATAATCAACGTCACGCCGCAAGCATCATCAGCCGCTTGTTTGTTCCGCCATGATGTCCCTGTCGCCACATTATCGATGGGTTCACGCCCACGCACTGTCCGGCTATTTGCGGCAATCCCAGATATGTATTCCCGGCCTCTCTCCTCAACACATAGCAAGTCAGTGCCCACCTTGGCTTGTACAACACAATCAGGCCAGGGTAACTTGGTTGCAGCTTTATCTAGCTTGTCACTAATTTTCTTGGAGCGGGTGCTGCGCCGCAGCCACAAGATGGCCTCTCAAAAAATGCTCTGCATTAAATTTTCCTATTCGGAATCTTCGTCCGTTTACGGTGGCATTAGCCAGACATCCCCCCTGTCTCTTTTTCTAAGGAGTCTGTACCACAAACAATGCTCCAATTCCCACTAAGGTAGTCTAGGGTCAATAACAACCATCCCTCACCGCCGCCACTGCTTGTCACTAGCCAATTCTACTTGTCGCACCATTTCTCCGCTTCATCATTCACCCTTCTACACTTGGTAGAAGAGCCACCCGACAAGCTTTATGTAGTTACTACCTTGTTATGGTCAATGATTTACGGCTCGTTCGGGCCTCAACGACGTGGGGGCTTCAGAATTGGTGAGTGACATGGACTCTGCCTGCGCCGTCACTTGCGCCGTAGCCTGCGCCGCAGCCACCAGAGAGAAGTTGTCCGATCTGTAGACGTGCTCCCCAGCACTAGTGGAGTATTTCTTGTCCCGTTGCCCGTAGGCCCAGCTTGCTCAATCTGGCTGGTTATCGTAGACTCCCAATGCTGGAGGCCATTGCCCGAAACAGCTAATTGGCTAGGCAACAGAATGATGGACTCTGGGCCACCACTTGCTTAAACAGCTCCATGTTGCGCCGTGCGGGTGGTGGAAAGGACACGGCCGCAAGGACAATCGGTTTTCTTTCGGCACACCTCCTACTTTCCAAGGTTGGCTCCCAAACCTGCCTAATATCGTTAAGCAATGTCGCCTTGGGCTAACTGGCCCGACACCGTCACTGGCTAGGCTCCTCCTGCACACACCCGAAACACCGCAGGTTGTCAAGAACTTACACAACGCCACCATGGTGTAAAGGACAGCCTCGCAAGACAAATTGAAGAGTCTGTTCTCCGCATCTTTTGCCATGGTAATCTTCCCGCGAATTTCATAGAATGGATAAAAGCTCTTCTGTACTCATAAAGAGCCGCAAATATAGCCAGCCAAGTATAATAACTTTGGCTGGGACCACAGCTTATTAGATAGTTACCTACCCGAAATGGCAGCCATATCCTTTGCTGAGCTCGGTTTGCAGCTTAATTTCGTAATAATCGGCCAACTCAATATCTCTGAAATAGATTACCTAATTTAGTCAATTGAGACGGCGGCGCCAGGTTTGAGGGGGGGAAAGTCGCAGGACAGCTTTGGTGTGAACGCCAGCTCTTTCAAACCAGATAGCAGCTCTACCCTAACACTCTAGTGTACCAATAGCCTAATGTGTGCCTTGCATCGTTTCTTTTCCGAATAAGCCATCCGTATTTGCCCTGGCCTTACCATTTCTTGGCTCAAGCATCCTCTACTTTGGGCGGGGTAAGGTAGTGGTGGTGGTCGATGCATGCATGGGTTGTTAGTTTGGAAGTGATAGCGCCCCGTCCCGATTCGCACACCCATCTATCTCCCTTTCCTTCGTGGGTTTTATTCAAGCTTAAGACATTCTGGCGTGATTTATTATAAGATCCCCTCTCCAAGCCGTGTTATTCACGTTTCGTTCCTTTATCAGGCTCTGCGGCTTGCATGTATCCACCATCTGCCTGCCTTTGTACCCAACGCCTTTTGGAAACACCTTTTACATCGCTGCGAGTTTACTGGTCTGCCAGTCACTATGACTTCTTTTGAGAACCATACGGCGAGCAGCCATGCCGTATACGTGAGGATTCCCTGCATTGTCTTCTTTGCCGTCACACCCATCTTCGTCTTCATTCGAGTATACAACCGTATATCGAGGAGAACTGGTCTCGGCTGGGATGATTGGACTATACTCATTTCCTACGTAAGTCACGACACTTTTATCATGTTTAGGTTTGCGACTTATCCAAGCTTCTCAGTTCTGTACTTTACTCGTCATGATCTTTATGATGGTATCTGTTGGTGCTGGCTTCGGCCAACATATCAAGTCCCTCTCGAAGGATCAAAGGATAAAAGCGCTACAGGTATGCCGAACACATATTCAACTTGAACCACCTTTTGGTCTAATACTTGTTTTAGATGTTCTACATTGCTCAAATCTTTTACAAACTAACCATCAACCTCACCAAAACCTCTATTCTCCTGCTCTACCGTCGAATATTTATTCAACAGTGGTTCTGCTACAGCTGCAACACAATGATTTGCATTGTTCTAGCCTACTGTATTGCCACCACGGTAGCCTCCATCTTTCAGTGCACGCCTGTTCCCTTGGCCTGGGACAAGTCCATCCATCACGGCACCTGCATCAGCATGATCAAGAACTGGTATGCCAACGCTGGTTTCGCCATTGCTACGGATGTCTTGATCCTCGGTCTTCCCATGCAGCCCATATGGACTAGCAGGCTCCCCATCAACCAGAAGCGTGCTCTGATGCTAGTTTTTGCTCTTGGTGGCTTGTGCGTACACCCCCTCCTACTTGCAGAGCAGTGGAAGAATTTAACCATTCAACTTTTACAGTGTCACCGTCACCTCGATTCTACGGGCAACTACACTCAACTTTTCCATTACGTCCCCCGATGTGACCTGTCAGTCACCAACACGTTGTTTCTTATTTACAATAAAATTCTAACTGAAGTCTTAGATGATGTCGCATCCACTCTCTGGACCATGATTGAGATCAATGTCGCCATTATCTGCGCCTGCCTGCCCATGTGCCGCATGGTCCTCGCCTGGCTACTGCCCGGCCTGTTCGGCTCCGCCATGACCGCGTCGTCGTCGGCCGCGAAGAATCCCAGCGCCTCTGACTCGTCTGATCCGACCGTCACAATTGGCCACCGACGTCTGCGCTCCCTCAACGGCGACTGGACACCTTACGCCGGTCCCTCCAACCCTGAGGGGGGCAACCAAAGCTCTGCAAATCGTGTGCATCATCATGAAGAGTCAAGTGAGGAGTTTATCCTGGCTCCTTACCAAAAAGTGTACCTGCAAAGGGGACCCGATGGCAAGTTGATCCGCAAAACCACCAAATACGAAGTATTCTATGAGAGCGAGGATTCGGCTGCCGAAAGGGGACAATTTAATGCAATTACTCAAGGACATACCAGGTAAAAGTGGTCTTTTTGGCAGAGAAGGCATGACGAAGAGAAGAATCCCACCTCTTCGAACTCTTGAGTGAGCGGTGCTACAGTGAGAGGATGAATTACATATGTGGCGGTTATTTTTTTTTCTCGCCTGGGTTACTTTCTTTACTATTTATACCCTGTATTTCATTTTCTAGTTTTGACTTGTCGAACTAGGCGGCGTTTTAAGCGTACAGAAATGTGAGTTTGGGGTGGCATGGGATATCGATACCAATGATCTGTTGCATATGGGAAAATGACGGAATGGCTTGAGATTTGCAATGTACGGAAGATACCAACACTGTTTACAGACAGACTATAATTGCAGTACACAGTCTGCAATAATAAAACCAGGTTCATAAAATATCGAATGACTGCTTTTTCTATAACGGCAATGGCAAGATGAAGTGGTCTATATTATCAACAGGTGATGGAATATACAGGAGCGTGGGTAGTAGTACATATAAACGAGCTATAGATGTCAGAGGAAGAGGAGTGCTAACTGGCTCGGCCTAGCTCATGCCGTCCATGAACTCGACACGATCCAACAGCATCTGGCGGTAACCCATGTACTCCCTCAGGCCCTCCCAGTCCGCTCCCGTCTCCTCGCCATGCCTCCAGGGCTCCTTGAAGCCCCATGCGAGCGCAACCTTGTCCAGTGCCGCACGCTCCTCCTCACGCATCCAGCGATAACGCAGCGGCGTGCCTGGTGTCCACGTCACGCGCTTCATCTGGTCCTTGTGGCTAAGCTTGGCAATCATACCCAGCGAGCCGACGACAAACAGATATCCCGAGATACCCGCGACACCAATGGCCGTGGCTGTCGTCACGTCCATTGTATTTTGCCAGTACGCCGCGTACGCGGTGGACAGGCCGACGATGCCAAAGGGGAGCGTCATGAGGCCAATGGCCGGTGCCGTGCCGTGCTTGATAAGCTTGGCGCGCTTAAACGCGGGCACGCAGAAGCCCGCTTCGATGATCCCGAGCGAGGCATCCAGGTTCTTGGACTCAATGGCCGTCTGGAGGGCCAGGTTGACGACGGCCGTCTCGACGGCGCGCGCGGCCGCGTTGGGGTTTGTGCGCACATATGTCACGACGCCGTCCTTGACGACGGGCTTGCTCTTCTTGGCGTAGAGCTCAAAAGCGGCCGGGAGGGACTCGGCGCGGCCGAGTCGGCTCTGGATCTGGACGTACGTCTCGAGAAAGTCGGGCGTCATCTCGACATTGGGGCTGCTGATGATGTTCCACGCTGCATAGGAGATGCGGTTCGTCGCTTCGGTTATGCGTGTGTCGATGGGCAGCTTGGTGCCTGTTCGCGCGGCACCGAGCGAGGCGAGGCGTGAGGCAGATGCCTTGGACTGGGCCTCGGCGCGTTGCAGCTGTGGGTGGATGGCGTTGGCGGCGTGGAGGCAGGACTGCAGGGCGGCCGTGGTGAGCTGCTTCGCGGGGATGCCATCAACGGAAAGGAATTTCTTGCTGCTGTCCTCGGCGAGGGCCGCAAGCTCAGCCGGGTCGGTGATGCGCTGGGCTGTGACGGCATCTGTCTGGCTTAGGCTTGCTACCTCCTGCGGTGCCGTGGCACTGGTGGTTGCCCAGCGGAGACCGGTTGCTCGCCAGACTTGTGTTTTCCGGGCATGGCGGCTGTTGGAGACAATGAGAGATGCAGTTCGGATTGAGAGAGCGGCGCTGCTGGAGCGTGGGAGGACGGCGCAAGACTGGCAGACGAAGCCACTGACTGCTCGGGTCGAGACGGAGGAGCGCATGATCGGGACGGAGGCAATGTCAATGGATATTTTGCAGCGTAAAACTCCTTTGTCTTGTTTCCTTGAAGCTTTCACACGTACGCCGATGCCCTTCCGACAATACCTCCAGTCTTCGAGGTGACTGTAGTATGGGGTAGGGAGATTTGTTTGATAAGATGTTGAAAATGGGAAGAAATTATTAGTGCTGTGATTGGTCGCTGTAGTGGCCATACAGCCCCTCTACAGTGCATATCTTGGAGATGGTCTGCGCTGAGCTACAACCTGCTTACTGGGTGTGATAAAAACAATTCTAAAAGAAAAATCTATTAAAAAATCTAAATATTCAGCTTACACCCCAATTACTTTGTGATTGACTATTGAGCAAGCTAATTAATCGCCGCCTGAACCTGGACAGCATCGCCCCAGGTTAGCATCAAGTGCTGCCACCGGTCCTGGTGAGGTGGGGCAAAAGACCAAGCCACTGCGTATAACATTTGGGCTGCTCTTGCGCAGCCCAGCCCCGATGACGAAACCGAGCATCTCACGCGAGACAGCTGGAATCCGAATTCAACCTTGTGCTTGCAACATTGATAAACGTTGACGCCTCGAAACATCGCATATCCGTCATCAGAAGATCCCCCGGCTATAGGCTGCAGCTTGTCTCGAAAGCGGCCGGCCGTCACTCCAAGCAAGCAAACGGGCAGCTGTTCCGTGGAACGAGCGCCTTCAAAGAACCACGTCCGCCATCCTTCACTTTTCGACAGACTGCTTTGGCGCCAGCACAACAGTACTCGAGTAGAACCTCGCATCGCATCGATACAAAATGCCCGGGCCGCCTCCTCCGCCGCCGCCGCCTCCCCCTCCAGGCGGTGGTGGTCCTCCTCCTCCACCACCTCCCGGAGGTGCACCAGGCGGCCTCCCAGGACGTCCTCCACCAGGTCGAGTATGTTCCAGCCGTCTCAAACCGTCGGTGTACGCGAGTTTGGAGCTAACCGGTTGTCTCTAGGGAGCGCTCCTCGCCGATATTGGCAAGGGCAAGGCCCTTAGGAAGGCCGTGACGAATGATCGTTCTGCGCCGGTTATTGGCGACGCCGGCTCATCGTCGTCCGGGCCACCAGCAGGCGGCGCGCCTCCGGTCCCCGGACTCGCCCCTCCAGTCCCTGGAAACCGTGCTAGGAGCAACAGCGACCAAGGTTCTGGAGCCGCAGCCGCCGGCTTGGAATCCGCAGCACCCCAGCTCGGCGGTCTTTTTGCCGGTGGGATGCCCAAGTTGAAGAAGAGGGGCGGCGGCATAGATACTGGGCGAGAGACAGATTCAGCATATGTATCGGACCCCGGCGAAACTAAGCTATCAGTGCCCTCGCGGCCTGCTAGCTCTGCGCCAGCGCCTCCCGCTGGTGGTGCTCCAGCAATCCCGGGCAGACAGTCTCTGCCAGTCCCCGGCCCTGTAGGTCTGAGAAAGACCAGTGGCAGAGGACCGCCGCCTCCGATAGGAAAGAAGCCACCCGCTTTACCAACATCTCGCAAACCAGCATTGAAGCCAACGCTGTCTGCTCCAGCTCCTCCACCACCTTCAGGAGCTCCAGCGCCTCCTCCTCCACCTTCAAGTGCTCCAGCTCCTCCTCCCCTACCGCCATCAAGCGCCCCGGCTCCTCCTCCACCACCACCCTCAAGTGCTCCAGCTCCTCCGCCTCCGCCTCCTTCAGGAGCACCGGCGCCTCCGCCTCCTCGTCCTCCAGCATTCGCACCTGGCGCTCCTCCTCCTCCGCCGCCTGCCAGCGCCCCTCCTGTCCCGGCGGCGGCTCCTCGATCACAACCACCTCCGCCTCCTCCACCACCGACAAGCTCTACACCCTCAATTGCTCAAGCAGTATCGCGGCCCTCTGGACGATCGTCACCCACCATTGCTCCTCCGCCTCCTCCCTCTGCTCCCCCGGCCGTCGCACCATCGGCGCCTTCGACTCTCTCCCCACCACCTCCTCCTGTATCGCGAAGCCGTGGCTCATCTCTACGGCAGTCTATGCTGGACCCTAGCTCCTACACGCTCTCAACAAACGGCTCGTCATCTCCCACACCGACTCCTAGCTCTCGAAGCACGTTTCATTCGCCGAGCGCCAGTATTGGCGGCGGCAGCGGTGGACGGATTCTCATTAGTGACACAAGATGGCATTTCAAGGATGATAATCAGCTGCCCAAGCCAAGAGGTTTTGCCGGCGGTAGCCGCAGATACAGGGCAGGCAGGGGAAGCAGCGTTCCACTAGATATGAGTGCTCTCTAGGTATCAGCAATTAAACTCGCACTGTTGTATGATTAAATAAACTGTACATTTCAAAGTGATGTCCTTTTTTGCAGCGAAATGTATGTCATGTATACATATAAGCAGCATTGCTGCGCGTTAGACTTCCAACGACCATACAGTCCTGGTAAGAAGTCGAGGTCATGTCGACAATACAGTTAAGCCATATGAAGAGCACTTGAAACTAAGTGATGAAACAGACGCTAGTAAATGCGCTGGTTCTTTATGATCTATTGTACACCTAGGCATAACATGAATTCGCCCGATATTTGTAGTGGTATAATACACAGAGGTCTGACAGCCAAGTCAAATTTATTCCTTCGAATACTTTTCTTCTCCCATCTTTGGCCTCCTCTTTACATGGACTTGAGGTAGTTGGACTCCTTAATCTTGGCTTTTCTCTCCTTGCGCATGGCGAGCTTGAGCTCCTGGCGCTTCTCGGCCGCGGCGAGGTTGTCGGCCACCGTGCCATTCTCCACGCCGGGGATATTGATGGACTGCTGCTGGAGGGGGATCTTGGGCTGGAGCGCCTCAAAGTTGCCCGACGCAAGCATCTCGGCCTCGGCAATCTTTTGGCGCTTGGCCGCCAGTCGTCGTTGTTTCTTTGATTTCGCTAGGGGAAGGGGTGAGAAAACAAAGGATTAGTATGGTTCCATCAAGGGCTTTGCGGCAGAAAAAGAGAATTCATGGAAGGTAGTGAGGGAGACTGTTTTACAAATGAGGTATTACAAAAAAAAAAACATACAGAATTCATCGCCTGCACCATCATCCTCGCCGTCGGCGCTCTTCTTGGTGACGTCGAGGCAGGACCATAGCCACTCGGGGTACTCTTCGTCTTTTTTGGCGACGGGGTCGGTACCACCCTTGGTGTAGTTGAGGCCCGTAAGGACGGTACCCTCGACGCAGCTCGATCGAGGCTGCGCGGCCTTTGCGGCGGCAGAGGCATCCTCGCCTGGTGCTGTGGTGGGCGTCGAGAGGACAGGCTCGGCGGCGCGCAGAAACGGCGCGGCGGAGAATTGGCGGCGGGCGACGGGGAATAATTGTCGACGCACGACGGGAGCGCGCAAACACCTTGTGCAAAACATTGTGCTTTTTTGTAGTCGGTTGGAGACCGGGCTGTTGGGGTGGCCGTTGTTCGTGGTTGTGGTTTGAGGTGGTTTTAGGAGGCTTGCTGGCTTCAGAAATTTTGGAGTGTCGCTGTCGCGTGGGCGTGGGTAGCCACATGTGCTGGCTTGCACTGGAGCCATGCTGTAGGGTCAGAGCTACGACGACATTGTTCTGGAATCTTTGGCATATTTGCATAAAAGAGCACAATTAAAATTAGACGGTTGGTTTCGTAGGCTTTTAAACTTCAATTCCCTTCCCTTATCAATATATACACTCTCGCGCAGAGTTACAATAATGGCGCTTCCATGGTCAGAGTCTTTGGCCCTGGTCACCACAGTTGTCTGCCCATCAGTCTCTGTCTCCGTCGAGGAAAATGCGAATAAAATCCAGACAAATTGCTCCGTTTCTATTACAGTTGACTTCCGCCCTCCCAATTATGAGGAGAATCGTGCCTGGTTGATCTTGGCAATCTTGTCAGACGTATGCACCTTGGCCGCGAGATCCAACTCCTGCTCCTTTTGGTCCACATAGTTTTGTTGCATGAATTTCGTTCCCTTGATCTTGTTGGCGGCGAGGGACTGTAGGTATTTTTCTGTATCAACGACGTCAATTAGCTTATTTTCTCTTTCTCTCTTCTCGTTTCGAGAGTGGACTGCTTCGGCGCATTGACGTCGGGGAGAGCTTACCGCGCAGCTCACCACACTTCTCCAGGTGATTGTTGCCGTTCTTGATGTAACACTTGCTCAATTCCTCGCCGATGAGTCGTGTCTTCATGGCACCGACCCATTGCTCGCGGATGATGGCGTCCTCGGCAGCCTTGAAAGCCTTGGTGTCGTCAAAGTCGACGCCGTTGAAGGTCGCGGCGACGGTTGGCTTCTGAGCCTGGAACATGGCGGACTCGGGCGTCGGCATCTTGAGCGATTCTGAGGGGGTGTCGGACGGCTATTGGGAGAGCGCAAGAGGGGATTCGCAGGAACGCAATGAAGCAATCAATGGCTGGCTTGCTCGTCTATCTTGGACGTAACAAACCTCTAGTGGCGTTTCTAGTTCTGGCCAATGGTAGAGCCTCAATTGTCAGGCAGCCATTTTGGCGCCACACCAGCCACAGATGTCCCAAGGCACCTTCCTCTTCTTATCTGGCACACCGCTTTTGATTAGACCCGCTCATTTTTTTTTCATGAAAAAAAAATTGGGGTTCTGCCAACCACCTGGGAGAAAAAAAAGTAGGTAAAAAGGACCCTGCTCGCCCGCCGCCACGTTAAAAATCTTCCTTTTGTCCCTCTACACACTCTTCTCCCCCATCTCCTTCTATCCTTATTTCTGGGATACTCTTTTCTGCTTGCCTTCTTTTGCATTTAGAAAAACATTACACATTTCACAATGGCCAAGTCTGCAACCAAGGTGGCCAAGCCTTCCAAGGCTGACTCCAAGTCCGTCAAGGCACAAGTGCCCAAGACCAAGGCCAAGGACGTCAAGAACGTTGAGAAGAAGAAGAAGGTCGTCGAGCCTGAGTCTGAGTCTGAAGATTCTGACGACGACAGCGAGGAGGAGGCCAGCGCCTCTGACTCTGACTCTGACGCTTCCGAGGAGGAGGCCCCCAAGAAGGCTAACGGCAAGAAGGCCAAGGCTGAGGAGAGTGACTCTGACGACTCCGACTCCGATGAGGAGTCTGAGGAGGAGAAGGCTGCTCCCAAGGCCAACGGCAAGAAGGCTGAGGCTTCTGACTCCGACTCTGACGAGGACTCTGACGAGGAGGCCCCCAAGGCCAACGGTGCCAAGAAGGATGTATGTGTAGATCAATCATGCTTGTGCCAAGCATTTCATATTAACCATACAGCAGGACTCTGACGACAGCGACGACTCTGACTCCGATGAGGAGGAGGAGACCAAGACTGAGGCTCCTTCCAAGAAGCGCAAGGCTGAGGAGGAGATTGATGCTGCCCCCAAGAAGGCCAAGGCTGATGACAACGCTCCCACAACCCTCTTCGCTGGCTCCCTCAGCTGGGGTGTCAACGATGACTCCCTCTACGAGTCCTTCAAGTCCTTTGATGGCCTCGTCAGCGCCCGTGTTGTTACCGACAAGAACACCGGCCGCAGCCGTGGTTTCGGTTACGTTGACTTCGACAGCGCTGAGAACGCCACCAAGGCCTACGATGCCATGCAGGGCAAGGAGATTGACGGTCGTGCCCTCAACCTGGACTACGCCAACGCTAAGCCCGCCGAGGCCAACCCCCGCGACCGCGCCAACGACCGCGCTCAGCGCCACGGTGATGTCCGCAGCGAGGAGAGCGATACTCTTTTCGTTGGTAACCTTCCTTTCGACACTGAGCAGGATGCCGTCCGCGCGTTCTTCTCCGAGATTGCCGAGGTCGCCAGCGTCCGTCTGCCTACCGACCCGTAAGTACTCTCGCAACAGGATATACCATTTTTTTTCATGCACTGTAAGCTAACAAGTAGTACAGTGAGTCTGGTAACTTGAAGGGATTCGGCTATGTCACTTTCAACTCCATTGCGGATGCCAAGTCCGCCCTTGAGGCCAAGAACGGCGAGTCCATTGGCAACGGCAGAATGTCCCGTGCTATCCGTCTTGACTTTGCCGGTAGCCGTCCTCCCCAGTCCGGTGGTGGTGGTGGCTTCGGTGGCCGTGGCGGTGGTCGCGGTGGTCGTGGCGGCGGCCGCGGTGGTCCCCGCGGTGGTGGCCGTGGTGGTTTCGGTGGACGTGGCGGCGGTGGTGGCCGCGGAGGCTTCGGTGGCCGTGGTGGCTACTCTGGCACCAAGGTCAGCTTTGACTAAACGGAAATTGCAATTGAGGATGGCTTTGCTGCGGAGCTTATGGCTCGGAAACTTGATAGTGAGCGGTGGGCGCTGGACTTGAGGTGGCTGTCGTTTCAAAACAAGTTGGCGGCTCTTGTGCAAAGAGCTAGTGGGCTTTGAGAAAACTTGCTTCTTTTTTTCTTCCGGGAAAAGAGGCAATGATAGACCTGGGGGCTCCGTTCTTCACTTTGGGTAACCGTGGGCTTGTGGCTATATGCGTCTCCTTCCGAGATGCCTCTGTGGGCGGCACTTTTTATTGGGCTTTTTGATGTACTCTGACTACCCTGTTCCGGGCGGCAATGAGCGAGAACCATCCAGTGGGCTTTCCTGAGGGATTTGAGCGGCTTAATATTGGGAAGACGTTTCTTGTCGGCGTAGCTCTCTATCCTCTCTTTAGAGAAGGTGGAAGTAACAATGACTGAGTGGACCAATTTGGATCGAGCGAAAACTTCTGTTGGCTGACGGGCTCTGGGGGCTTTTTTTACCAGAAATGTAAATACTTGGCTATGGCCTGTCTGCAGAGATGTCGATGCTTCTAGGCAATTACACTCTTGCAGGCATCCACAACTCCAATCTATGGACATTTTCAGGTTTGTGTCTTTGCAATGCTGCTACGAACCGGGTAAGTATGTTTATGACGAAACATTATACTTTTGCAATTTCTCCTTTGTAGTTTATAGTAGACTGGCGTTATTTTTAGGCTGGGAAAAAAGTAATTTCTACAATTTTATATTTATCATGACAAATCATGAACCATTTTTCCTCATCACAACGTGAATATTTTTCTTTTGTCTACTCAGTATCAGTGATGTCGGTGTCAGACTCGGTGTCAGTCTCAGTCTCAGTCTCGGTGTCACTGTAAGACGGCTCGGTGCGATGTGGCCCAACTTTGCAGCCTTGCTCTGATCCACTCAGCTCACAGCAAGTCCAGACAAAGCCATCGGGATAATTTTCCCTGTTCTCTTCTGTGTCGTGGGGGCCCCAAGTTTCTTCCTCGGCGTCTGCCCAGGTGTCACTTTGCCAGTCAACTTCCATTTCACCTATTTTGGTCCGTACATATTAGCTCCGTGGCAAAACCCAACTTCCTAGCCGCCGCGATTTAAACAGTGAGGCAAGTAATGTATATATTGTAGAGACAGAAAAAAAGTGAGAGAGAAAGAGGGAGAGGGAGATGCAGTATAGATAGCTATGAAAGGAACAATAATAAATACCTGTATGATAACGGCATTGTCCCTTTGTATCGGCCAGCACCGAAAAGGCCTGCTTGCACTGGCCGCAGATCGATAGGTCACTCCCGCTTGGGGTGGCAGAGGGTGTCGTTGCGAGCTTCTTCGCCAGGTCGATTGCCTTGGCGCGGATTTTTCCGTCGTTGCACAGTCCCACGAGGATGGCGCGAAGATGGCTCTCGCTTGTGGTGGCAAAGATATCCATGGACAACGGGTGGCTTTGTCTTCTTTTTATGATTGATTGTGTACTTGCAGAATGGACCAACGCAGACGAAGGGAGATCGCCAGCTTATGCAGAAGCTTCACCGCTGCCCACATCAAGCGCCATCCAATCAGCCATCTTACTTTCGGCTGATCCATGACATTAATTGGCATGCAGGTTTGATTGCTAAAAAGGAATTTTTGCTAGAAAAGAAAACATCATGTACACTTGCATAAAATAAAATGTAAAATGGATAATTCAATATCCAATCCAATACAAGCCAGCCTCTTTCTGAGATAATGCACTTACATATTCCCGAATTATTTACATACACCCACCACTCTTCAACACCATTCGTCGGCATACTTGAACTTCATGCCATCCCCAATCGCCGTAAGATGCCCAGAATTACACAAAATCACCTCATCGCTCTCCGTCTTTGCCGGCGCCAGGTCGCCGCACAGCTGTCTTGGCACATGAAAGTGCCTATGATATACATTCTGCTCCATCTCACTCAGAGACACACTAGACACCCAAGAGTCCGCATTCATGAACACTACGCTCGAATTGTCGACGGCAGCACCGCCGCCCCATCCCAGCAAGTGGCGGTTGTGCTTCGAGCTGCACGGCAGCATGTCCCGCACCTCTACCGCCGTCTCCCAGTCGATGCCGGCCATGTTGAAAATGAAAACGGCAGACGACTTGTTTGCGTTGCAGGTAATCGTAGTTTCGACTGCCAATGCTTCTGTCACCTCGGACCAGCCAGCTTTGACAATTCCCGTTTCCTGCCAGCCCTCTGCAAGGTCATAGCGTAGGGTCACGGCGGCTGCTTCAATTTCGGCTGGAAATTTCCCAGCGGAGTAGCGCTTTACTTTTCGGTTAAACAAGAGCCAGAATTGCTCTTGTGCGGTTTCTGGGTCCGTGACGGCGATCCAGTGCCAGATTTTGCTGTCATGGGGTTCAAAGTCCCATGTGCCAATGCAGGCACCATCTTCGCTGCGGTATACGACGTCTTTCTGGAGTGTAGACACTAGAAGAAGTCTTCCACTCGGACTAAAGCACAGTTGCTTCACGCGAAAATTGAACTTGGTTCCGTCGATGCCTTTAACACGGGTTGCCTGGCTGCTGCCCTCGACATATTTTCGTACTAGCACGGTGTTGAGGGCGTCGGAAGATGCGATAGTATTGTCACACGATATCGAAATATTTGTGACAGTATCGTTATGCCTGTATAGTTCAAAAGTTATGCCGTCCCTGGCTGCAAAGGCAACCAGGCTGCCGTTATTCTTCCCTGCAACGGCAAATGGCAGTGTTGGGTGCATTCCAAGGACCTTGATCGCCGCATCCAAATGGCGCTCATACTCGCCATGTGCCACAGGCAAATGCGTTGCATCATCGCTAGTGCTTGCATCTTCTTCAAACGTCTTCCGCACAAGAACTGATGGCGACCACACGCGCATGTTCGAATCCATGACATCCAAAACGCTGGCTCCATCAGACGCAAAACTCAAAATTCTAAAAGATGGGAAAGGAGACAGAATATGATACAGAACCGACAGTGTTTCAAAGTCCCAGATATTCATATTTCCGTGCGTGTCCGTGGTGGCCAGGGTACGACCGTCCGGAGAGCAAGACGCTGACAGGAAGCCAGAATTATTAGGAGACTGGTGCGACTGCACTAGCTCAGTAGACCACGTATCATACAGCGCCAGTCCATGGTTGGAGTATATAACGAGCAAAAGATGAATGCTGGGGTTGGGGTTGAACATGAGCTTCGACGCGGCTCGGCCTTCGTCGTCCTTGGCCCAGCCAACGAGTTCCGCTTCCGCTGCGTCCCAAAGAGACACTGTGCCGCCCCGGTAGCCGAGCGCAGCCATTCTAAGATCGGGTGACATGGTTGCCTCTTGCGGCGCTCTATTCTTGCTGTGGTTGTGTATTGCATCGACCTCATCGTAATTTTGGTATTGTAAAGGTTGGTCTCCAACGATCGCTCCCGTAACCCTGTCCCATTTGACGAGATGGCCATGTTGAGATATTCCAATAATTTGAGTTATCGACGCCGTGAGATAAAGACATCGAAATCTCAGTGTTTTTTTCCAGATTGTGTCTCCACTCATATCTTGCAAAATAATGGCTTTTGTGGTGCAGGAAACCACATACCTGTCCACAAGGTAAACGAGATCGACTGGACAGGGATGACTGATGGTGGCCTCGTGCTGGTAACTTCGTTGATTGTACAGATTCACAGTGCCAGACTCCATGCCGATGGCAAAAACGCCTTCACCACAGGAAACTGCCGCAGCAGTATCGTCCTGGAAGCTAATAGTAGCAATACAGTCATCCCAAACAGAGGCCCGGTGACCGGTAATCCTTAAGCCATCAGGGCGTTTTCCAAACTGGCGGGACAAGGCAGTGCTGGTAGGACAAAGTGGAGGAATGAGGGAAAAAATCGACGATGGCTGCTTCAACAGAGGTTCTCCAAACTGAGTGACAAGCCGATTCAAGTCCGTAGCCCAACTCTCAATATTGCGAACCTCAGCACTAAGCGGCGAGTGGTATTTGGCTCTGCGATCCAGATATGCCTTGAGGTTCTTACACACGCGTAAGATGCTATGACAACTTCCACTCATATCAACTCGCTCAATCCAACCAAGGACGTTTGTTTTGAGAAACCGATCTACCGCAACAAGCACATGATCATTTTCTGAGGATGCAGCATATACGTGCTCTGAAAAGCTCTCAATCGCATATTCCATGAGCGGTGATAGATTCAGGCGCGTCTGCGACAGCGAGCGGATTGTTCGTGGGGGCCGTAGCTCATTACTGGACAGGAGCTTCAAGCAGACTAGTGCGATGCGCTCATGAGCTCAAGGCAATGACACTTTGAACTCTCCCGCCGATGATAGCAAAAACTCTCGTGCCGTCGGGTGGATCAGATCGACGATATTCGAATTGCTGACAGTCACCAGTTGACCACAGAGCCCTTCAATGGCACTAGCTGATTGGGGAACTTCTGTTGATATATCGTAAAAGATAGCTTCCGCCAACTCCTCCACGTTCATCTTTCGGGTGCTTGCAACAATCCAAGCGAATACAGCCTTGGATATGTACTTTTCACGAGTATTCGCCTCAATTGGCTCCATGGCTCTCTCGTAGTATGGTTTCATTCCCTCTGGAATAGCGTCAAGAATCTCCATTCTGCTCATCATGGTATATACCCCTTCCAATTCGTCTAGGACGAGTCGAACCCACAGGAAGCAGGCGTTAGACTTGCGTAAAATGGTAGCAGTAAGTCCATCCGCGCTTGCGATGTTTTCCAGCGACATGCCCTCTATTCGACTCTTCACATAACAACGAATGTCATCAAGGCTATGTTGTGTAGGAATTTCGATTGTTTTTATATTTGCAGTCAGTTTTAGTGGTTTCTGCAAGCGCTGCATATCTCGAATTGGCCGGCTAGTAACAAACATGCGCAAAGGGAAATGTGGCTTCTCGCCTTTCAGCATGGTGAAGAATTCTGCGTAGCGTGGACACTCATCTATGGCGTCAATTATCCAATAATGAGGTATATCTGATGCTATCTATAGAATAAATCAGTCAGAGTGATATCATGGTTATGTGAAGAAAGGACGTACCTGCAGTATACCCTTTTTAAACAGCTTCGTCCATATTGTCCAGGCATCGTCCGCGTCAAATATTGAACCCTCTTGGTATAGTTTATAAAGTTTTTCGCGAATAATAGTGCTAGATATAGCCATTTGGTAAGCCAAGGATCGAAGGAATGGTGCCAGCGATCTTGACGTCTGACTGCCAGCATGAAAGTAGTAGTATGCGCATTGCAAGTTGCTGTTCTCGAGTTGGGACTGGACATAAGAAGCGAGACAGGTCTTTCCACTTCCTGGGTTTGCTTGAACCCAGAATATTGATACTGTCTTTTGGCCCTGGCCCTAGGTCACCGAATGTAGAGTCCTGTTCGAGGCTCACTGTATCGCGCCAATCCTGGAAATCTTCACGGGCCTCCATCCACTCGCACGAGCCCTCCACAGTTTCGTGATGTTCATCTGGCGTATCTAAGATTCCTAGATAGGGCTTCAAGGCTTTCATTTGCGCCCTCATCTCTTCCGCTTTTAGGACGAGAACTGTGCAGCAATAAGTATGTGTCGTTTGGACTGCAGAGGCGGCCGCCTACCGTCTTTAAGCAAGTCTTTTGCTGCTGTGGCCAGCGCATTCCGTATTAGCACATAAGTTGGCTCTTCTGGGTTCCTGAATTTACTTATGTCGCAGTGATTGGCTGCGACAGCTTTTACTCGTTCGTTCCGGAAACCACTACCTAGGAGCACTGTGAGCATCTATCCGAGAACAGAGTGACATGTCACTTTTGCGATACCTAGAATTGCAGACTCCTTGTCTACGATGAAAATGGAGGTTGGTCCTATTTTTGTTTTCATTGTCTCAAAAAAGGAATATATTGCCACCTCATGCGCACGTTTACCAAAGTCATCATTGATGAGCCTCAGTGTCTGGGAGGTTGAGGTTAAGTCGCCGACGTATTGTCGAGTGGACGCAATCCCCGAAACAGTTAATAAATTTTTCAGTATTGAGGCGTAGTTGGAGCCGCGGTGTGATGTTGCAAGAAATATTATGGATCTGATTCTGTGCTTCCAAGCAGGAACCTCTTGAGCGAGAATGAAGGCCTTGTATGGTTGAGTAGAATCAGCAAGTGCAACAGAAACTTCTGCAATCGTGAAATTATCGAAATACCTTTTTTATTACTAGGCCACCCATTGAATGGCCCAGCATTATAATTGGTCGCTGCCTCAAGTTAGCCAAGCAAAGTAACGAATATGTAAACCGATGCCGTCGTCTCACTTCTTCGTTGTCCGTTAGATGCGGCGATATTCGCATTGATTCTAGCAGTTCTCGACCAAAGTCATGAATATTAAACGAATTGCCAGTTTTGACATCTGCATCGTAGCCAAAAGAATGGATATTGGCATGCTCGAATCCAGGCTCAACAGACAGCCAAAGCTGTGGCCAAAAGCACCGGGGGTCGCCGCCTTTTTGCCAGGTTTTCACCGAGCCTCCTCGAAGTCCGTGGACGAAGATTATATCTATGAGAGGCTCTGGCGGTCTGTGGAGGGTGGACAGCCCTTTCGGACCCAGACGTTTGCTCACATCGTCATTGTTATTCCGTCGGCGCCGCGCCCAGGATATGCTGAACCTTCTTCGAACTGTACTGGATTTCCAGTCAAAGTCATCAGTGCTGCTGGTACTGTCGTAGTCTATGGATGGTGACACAAGTGTCGTAGAGTTACTTAAAAGCCTATCAGTGTTTTGAGAAGTTCGTGACGATGGACTTAATGTTCCCTAGTACAATACCAGTTAGCAAGCTATAGAACGCTATTAATAATAAGGCACGGAGATAACTGAGGATTTGTTTTCTGCCTGGCACTAGGCATTAAAGTATCCCCAAATAGGCAACACGACGCTGGCCCTCCACGCCTCCTTACCACTTACAGTCATTTCGACAACAGCATGTGAAGCAACAGGCAAAGAATTCGGCGGCTTTCAATGTAGGCCTTCAATCAGGAGTCTCATGGGCAACCAAGTCTCAGCTGAAACAGGAATAGAATACACCTGGTTTATGAGGCAGTCATGCGCTCCGGTGATGCATGTCTTCCCCGCACCATGTCGCTTGTAGCCAACCATGAGCATTCCTTCCCGGAAGGATTCTCCGCCTACATATTACAGTTCAGCTACGCGCACACAGGGTAATGCAGTGCCTCGAAGTGTCTTTTCCCATCATCAATTCTAATTCGTTTTATTTGCACAAAAAGTGTGTGGCTCGGTTCATCACTCCCTCGAGACGCCTCGATAACCAGCCATAGATTGTGTCGTTTTTTTGATAGGTTCCCCCCAAAATGGAATATGAGACGCTGGATAGCACAATACTCGCAGGTTTGTTATTAAACAGAACATAAAGGGCGCCAAAGGGCCCAAAAGAATAAGATTTAGATAACTAATCAAATCAGCACTGCCAAGACAATGCGAGGTTCTGTCAATTGTTCAACATGGCAGCACGAATGTGGGTGGTGTTTTCACTCTTACCCGATATCTTAACTAAAACAGACTATTTCAGTGGTCTACAGGCCTCAGAGTTGACATTCAAGACGGAGATGAGGAGAAATGCTATTTTTTAAAGGTAGTCTTCGTATAGCATTTACCCGTCGCTTTTGCTAAGTTCTACCAGATAATCGAACGGGAAGAACTTGTCGGCATGGCGGAAGCCGAGTACGAAGGGCAAAAAGCCATTGCTTCAGTCATTCCAGACAATGCCGTCAAACCCGTTGCGTGGGGATATTTTGCAGAGACTAGCTCAAAGGCCTGGTACATGGCCGAGTTTCTTAACCTGCGAGCGAGAGCTCCTCCACTCGAACAGTTCCTGCCCATCGTTGAGCAGATGCACCAGAAATCCGTCTCCCCAACTGGCAAATTTGGCTTTCATGTTACTCCCTTTTACGGCCCACCGCCCATGGAAGTTGGTTGGACGGACAGCTGGGAAGAGTTCTGGGTTCGCGAGTTTAGATCTGGACTGAAATATGTCGAGAAGATGCGCGGCGAGGATCCAGAGTTACTAATCATCGCCGAGGAATTTATCCAGAAAGTCGCCGCACGCCTGCTTCGACCCCTTCAGACTGGTGGCCGAAACGTTAAGCCAAGTCTCTGTCATGGAGACCTCTGGGATGGAAACATTCAGTTCAACGTCGACACTCAGCAGCCAGTTGTATTCGATCCGTGCCCTTTTTATGGACACCATGAGATGGATTTCCAATGCATGCGAAGCCCGCGATATATTATTGGCCAGGATTTCATCACTCTATACAAAGTTAAAATCGGGGCTTCTGAGCCAAGTGAAGACTTTGATGATCGAATCGCACTGTACTCTATGTAAGTGGCTCTGCGCCAGAGGTTTGGAATCCTTCAGACGCTAATTGTTGGATACAGACGCAACGATCTAATGACGGCCGGTATGTGGCCACAGTGGGCCTCTCTCGTTGATAAGTTAGCTTCACGGTTGTAGAAACTTTTGCAATAAATTAATACGTTGATAGAGCCAAAGAGGAGATGAGGCGCTTGATTGAAAAGTACCCCAAAGGGCTTGACGGCTTCATGGGTTCTCTAGAACCTACTATTGTCACAGCCGCCCAGAAACCTCGCGTTCAGCGAAATGTTTCTACTGGAAATCACGACACTCGCAACAGCGAGCCCATCGATTCTGCGATTGAGCTGAGCTCGCCCCAGAAGATGGCGGCTGAATATGTACGCAGCAGCAAGCAACAGCAACCATGTGCTACTCAATTCGCCAGTGATCCCACGAACACAAATTCAGGCACGGTGGATCATCAGTCACACATGGTTCATGCTACACCTCCATATACCGCTCCTACTTCACAATTTGTAGGTCAAACTCCAGAGAAAGATGATGAGTGTGCGGCACGGACGCCGCCCGATACTCCGATAAATAGTACTCACTTCAAGGGAGAGAACAAGGAAGCCTCTGGCATTGATTCAGTTTTACATCCAATGATTGTATCATCGGCTTCCGTTGACAGAACAGGTCTCATTGGGGTTGGTGGTGGACTGCGTGACACGCTCACGGACAGCCTCTCTCATGACGGTACAGATGCCATTTTACCAGAGTACTCCGCTTCTTTGGCCGACCTTAAATCTACTCCCACAAGGGCATTTCCGACTCAATTATATTCCCCATTTGGTCCTAGGCTTACCGCCGTTGAAGCGTCTACTGAAGTAGCAGCATCGGAAGTGGCCGTGGAGAACTCCGGAGAGGATGAGTGGCGTGATGACGAACTGTCTTCAGACGAAGTCGTCACAAAGAAGCGCGTCAGGTTACCGTTTCTATACAGTCGTCGCAAGGTCTCGACTCTACATTCTTCTCGAGACAAGTCGTTGAGCAGAACCGTGCGCCAGAAGGCTGCGCAGAAGACAAGTGCTCAGCAGCGAGGATGAACACTGTGAGAATTACTTCTTTCAATATCAGGCGAGTTTTACTCATGCACAAAGAGCATACCAAATATTTAAAGCATTTTCAAGCCGTATTATTTTCCAACTTGAATATTTCTCTTCCGTCTCACTGCGCGGCACTGAGATTGATCCAGACTCAGCAGCGTTATTCTGATCCGAGACATATTTCATGAAAATAGTTTTTTTCATGTATTTTCTAATATTATTACTTGGCCCTTTTTTCAATTTATATGTCCTTGGAATATCTTAGCTAAGCATAAAATTACCGGCTTTAATCAATTCTCCAAAGGGTATGAGCATTCGTACATCAACACAAATCAGAGCTCGTATTGGTATGCCTGTCTGCAGCAGATAAAGAATGTACAATTATATATTGCATAGTTTTAAGCTGTAGTAAAAAGTCTTTCCACATGCACGGGACAACGGCCAACGTCTTGTCTGGTGTTACACTTGCGGGGCTTTGCCGCCTTGTCTGGCCTTGTCCTGCAGGTCTGGCTGAGCGCTTGCACGCCTCTTCTTCCTGCCTCGACAAAGAAGCACCGCATTTCTCAGTTTACTTAGCATGTTCTGTGCTACAGTTCAATTTTCTACTTATTTGTCTCTTTTCCACGCCTGGAGTTACGCAGCGTACGAGAACGAACTATTTGTTAGCTTTATGCACTGTTCGAGTGGTCCCAGCCGCCTGCAACAGCGACAAAGGCCAACAAAAGTTGGTACGTTGGAGTTATGATTCCAGAAAAAGCCGAGTTGCAGCCTGTGCAATATACCGCACCTTTAGAGGCTCCGCAGATGTCAGCATTTGTTCTTACTCCAGGGTTTCAAGGATGCTCTGAACAAAAGTCGAATCCCAAGATTGACGGGCAGCCACCAAATACAAGTGGTGGTGCTGCATCGCCGGTGGTGCAACACGACGTTGGGAGGCCGTTTTCCGCATTTGCACTTTGGCAGAAGCGAGTAATCGTGTCTCTCGGTGCGGCCGCTGGTTGGTTCTCTACGTCGAGTAGTTTCATCTTCTTCCCTGCGATTCCATTTCTGGCGCGAGACCTGCACCAGAGCACGGAGCGCATCAACCTCACGGTGACTTCGTATCTGATTGCGTCGGGAGTCTTTCCGTCGATTGTTGCTGGCCTCTCTGATGTATACGGATGCAGGCTAATTTTCATCGTTACACTTGGGTCGTATGTTGCAGTGAATATTGGTCTCGCACTTCAGCGATCTTTTGGTGTCTTGTTGGCCTTGCGCATGTTGCAAAGTGCAGCGATATCTGGTATGCAGAACTCCGTATATATAGACATATACACATGCGTGTATGTTTATTCCCAAATCTCATAGGCTAACATGTTCTACATCAGGGACGTTTGCATTTTCATACGGAATCCTCGGCGATGTAACCACTCCCGCCGACAGAGGCGGCTTCATTGGTCTCATGTCTATCTTGTACGTTATGATTACTCTAGAGCCAGGTCGGCAAACTTACTTGTGATAATATATTCTAGCCTCAATACCCCTCCGAGTGTTGCTCCTCTCATCAGCGGCCTGCTGCTGATCCGCTGGGCCTGGCAGTCCATCTTCTGGTTCTTGACTATTGCATCTGGTACTGTATTCTTCTCCGTGTTCTTCTTTCTGCCGGAGACGTGCAGAAACATAGTTGGTGATGGAACACTCTCTCCCAAGTGGCAAAACAAGGTCATTATTCCCTGGTTGAATCCGCCCAAGCCCAGCTCGGCGGTCCTCGACAACACCGCCGCCGAGACGGAGAAAGCCCCTCCGAAAAAGATGATTACGCCTTTGGAGGTTCTGGCGATTTTCAAGAACCCGGGAACTTTGATATCAATTCTGTGCTATGGTATATTTTACACCATGTACTCGTGCTTGCAGGCTTCTCTGTCGACTATCTTTGTGGACCAATACGGAGTATCGGGGTTGGCGGCAGGGCTATCGTACCTCCCCTTTGGCATTGCCACAGTGATTGCATCGACATTCGGTGGTGAGTGTAACTATTCGCACATATATTTCAGGACCTTCTTCGGCTGATCATTACAGGGATGTTGTTGGACACGGAATATAAAAAGGTAGCTGCGGGTCAGGGTATAATCATTGTCAAGGGACGTGTGGATGATATGACGGACTTTCCAATCGAGCGTGCAAGGCTCAACATGGCAAAATACGCCGTTGTATTTTGCGTGCCCTTGATTGTTGGCTACGGCTGGGCACTGCAATACCATGCGGTACGTTCATAGCACATCTGCTAGTTGTGTTTTGCTAACCGAAATTTGCGAGCAGCATATGGCAGTTCCCCTAGTGTTGCAGTTTTTTATTGGATTTACAAATCAGATAAACTTTACGGTAAGGTCTTTTGCAGGAAAGGGAGAGTGTTTGTAACGCTGACGGCATTCTTTCAAAAGTCATTAAATGCGCTGTTGGTCGACTACCATACGGACAAGCCATCAACGATTCAGGCGGCAAACAATCTGTTTCGATGCGAACTTGCGGCGGGTGCGTTGGCGTTGCTGGATGTGATGCTGCGAAAGCTCCGTCCGGGATGGTGCTTCACGGTGATTGCGATTATGCAAGGCATTGCGTTTCCACTGCTGTGGGGGGCGGAACGGTATGGAATGGCATGGCGAAAGAGTGGAAAGCAGTGTATCGGGGGTAAGAAGCGAGATGTGCACTGGTAGTATAATGGGTGCTAGTTGGCTGCAAAGTCGTGGATAGTAGATTGAAGCCTGGTGAGGATCTACATGGCGGCGGCGGAGTACTAATAAGAGTGGGCAAGGGCCATTTGCCTGGCGGTTGTCCCAACTGTATGGCAGAGAGACGACGGGCTACGGGGACCTTGGGCAGTGGATTTCAAGACCCATTTACCCCACTAGATTAATGATTCCACAGAGCCGACCCTATAATACTTTATACTGCGTGCAGCCAGTAGGTACCTGTTGAAGAGTACAGCGAGGAAGGAAGAGAGCAGCAGTGAGGAAAACACATGCAAGGGTTGCTGGCATAATTCCAGTTGTAGTTGAGAGAGAGACTTCCCAAATACGTTGCAAATACGTTCCAAAAATAACCGGATTCTAGCACAATTGTACATCTGTCAGCATCACGGCCGCATCATCGTTGCCAGAGCTGTGCCAAAAATGGGAAAGCTTAGTCACCCAGGAAATATACTCTCTCTCCCTGCAGCGGGCGTGCAGCAAGCGTATTGTCCTTGTGATGGGGAGAATGGGCGGGCTGTGAGCCTGTGACGCAATCCATGGGCGCGTGATGTGCTTCCTTGTCTCGAGCCTTTTGAGGCTGGCCGTATTTGTTTGCCCAGCTGCCCAGCCATTTATTTTGTTAATATACGTTACTCCGTACTCGAGACTGCCACCTAGGTATCTACTATTACTTGCTTTACTGCCTACGTAAAGGTACCTTATTAATTGTTCGAGGTACATCTGCTACCGCCCGCTCGCCGCCCCAACAGTTGTCCAACGCCCTGCCCCGCCCCCCCTCACCACCATCATCCATCCGGTCCGGATGTCACTCGCTCGTGCTCCATTCCTTTGTTAGTAGCACCAGCCAAAGCCCCAGCCAGTCCCAGCCTAACCAAACCACTTGACAAGCTGTCTTGCTCACTGGTCCGGCTTTGAAACTCTACCCTTGCCTTATCTGTCTTCTTCTTTATTCCTCTTTCGGGGATTTTTTTCTTCCCTCTCTTCCTTTGACTTCACTTGATATCCTGCAGTGTCGTGGCGCTGCTATTCAATAAATCTCAGCCATCCTGCAAAGCAGTGCGTATCGCCTTGGCCTGCAGCATACTACGTACATACGACAAAAGACATCTCCGCAGATCGCTGCTTTTATCAGCCCGGTTAGGCGGGGTTGCCCAAACAGACCAGACCAGACCGCCTACATACCTTGTATGTCACCGAGGCGTTGTCGTGTCGTTGTCGTTCCCCCCCCTCACGTCCACTGTCCACTGTCCACCTTTTCGTATTACCCATATCGATACATACGTACACAAAAGAAAAGATCAAAAAAGGAAAACTACTACTCTAGTCGACCTCTTCCTTTTTCCATCAAAATAAAAAAATTATATCGGCATGGAAGACGAGTCGAGCCAAAGCCGACACCTCGGCCGTAGCGTCTCACAGCCCGAGTCGCGACCTGCCTCTAGCATGCCTCACAGTCGTCGATTTGACGGTGCGAACAGTCTCCTCGTGTGTATACGGTCACGCCCGCTAACTTTGTCAGAATCATGGGTTGAACTCTCCTCCCAGCCCTCGTCGTCCTCGCTCTCCAGCATCGACAACGAAATCGTCACAACCGGTCTCCATGTTGGCAGTCCGTTCCAGCGACGTCGGAGGCTTCATCCCTCGGCACGATCCCTACCCCCACCGCAGCAGCAGGAGACCGCCCTACACGTTACCGGCACGAGCAGCCAAGAGGAGGAAGACGAGAGCGAGAGCGATGACCAAGAAGACGACGACCATGTCATGACGAGCTCCGCCGAGAACATACACTCGTCCGAAAAGGACGCCTCGGACGGCCCCGATGAAGACTCGGACGACGACGACGGAGACGATGCCACGGCGCTTGGTCGCGCCTCGGACAATGGCCCCGTCTTTCGCCCGCACCCAAATGCCTTTTCCCACCCACCGGCTGGTCTGGCTCAACGGAGCTTCTCGACGAGTTCGGCCGAGCATCCTCACCCCCACAGTTCCTTTCGACGCTCCTCGTACCCGCATCGGTCGCAGCCCAGACGCGGGGCGTCCAACTTCATGGCGCCGTCGGCCCGCGAGGACCACGATGCTGCGCTGCGGGCCTCCCTGACCACCTTGCTTTCATGCGCAGCCGCCGCGAGGGGCCTGTCCAAGAACAAGGAAGAAAGCGACGCTCAACGCACCACGCGTACTGGTGTCGCCCCGAGCAACCAGCCCATGGAGCTGAGGTTCCTGCCAGAGTCTGAGCTTGCTGGTGAAGAACAGAAGCAGGATGAGGCTGGCCCTTCCACCGCCGCAGCCGCCGCACCGCGCCGCCGACGCCCGTCGCCTAGCCGATCTGGCACCGTCTCGCCCAAGTCGAAGCGGTCAGAGTCGGCCGGCCGTGGGGGACCGCGGGCCGCGAAAAAGAAGCGAACCACCGCTGCCACCGTGGCCACGACCGAAGAGGCGGCGCTGATATCCCCAACGCTCCTCGGCTGGGTCATTAGCGCCGGCGTCGTGGTGCTCGTCTCCGTCGTAGGCTTCGGCGCCGGCTATGTCATCGGCCGCGAGGTTGGCCGCGAGGAGGCGCGCGAGGCCCTTGTCGCCAGCGTCGGCGGTGGTGTTAATGATACCACCTCGACCGGCAGCCAGGTCATTCGCTCCTCGGCCGGACTGCGCAAGCTGCGTTGGGGTGCGGTTGGTAGGAGCATCGTTGCACAGGCGTAAAAAAGGTGGGTTCTGCTTTTTTTTCTATACGACCGAATAATATATACACGCATGCGCAAGGTTTGGAAAAGTCTGCGCCAATTTTCTAATTTTTCACGATCTTATGTCTTGCTTGGTAAGGAGTTGGTATTTACATAATTTCAGGATTTTCTGGTTTTATTTGGGATTTTCAACACATTTTGCATTCAACGACTTTTCCCTTTGTCACAGTGAAGGTTACCATGTTTGTGGGCCAGGGTAACAAATTAGCTAGTTTTTGCTTGTTTTGCTTGATATACTTCAGCGCTACATTTTGCAGCGCATCAGTTTTAGGGTCAGGGATCAATGAGCAGATATATTCGGCTTGAAAATTGCAGACACAATCGTGGTGATATCTTCTACTCACTGCGTTGTAATGTATGTTGGAGCGAGCCATCTGCAATCGCACGAGAATCTGTAGATCTCGCGTTCTTATTCGCGTAGTGGGTCTCATATTGACAAGTAAGTAGTTGACTATGTGACCAGTTACGATACTGTAGGCGAGCGCCTCTGTGAACTCTGAAGTTGTCACGCAGTCGACAAAGCGCAGGCATGCAGATAAAGCAAGCAAACAAATCCAATTTTTGCAATTGGCCAATGCCCCATTAAAAGCAGAAAACCTGGACAAAGAGTAACAGTAATGGCACGTTTCCTTGGTCAAGTGGTGATAGGGAGATTGACAGGGGCCAGCCAATACCCATACAAAATGCGAATACGAGAGCCATTATAACCAGCTAAATTTTAGCAGTTCCATTCCGGTGGGGCTCTTGTTCGGTTTGGTGCCACTAGTCCCCTGCCTATGAGAGACGCCCCAAAGATTTCGTAAATTGCTGTAAGTTTATATTCTCCCTAAAAAGGTCCACGCGCTTGTTTGCTTCATTCCCCTTCTCTTCATTGTCCAACCCGAGCACAAGGAGACGAGTCGGGGTCTTTTCTCTATTTTCCACATTGTTTGTAAATTCTCGGCAGCGGACAAAAAAATACTGGCAATCGAACACCCTCGCACCTACCTCCTCGATCCGAACCAATACACATACTACCATAATAATCACACCACAGGCCAGGAACCGGTCATGGGTGTTTTACAGGTCGCCGCGAGCCACCCGCTCGTCCTCGAGTTTCGCGCCCAGCACATTGCTGCTCAGTCCGCTATTCTCTTCTTTGGCTTCGTTGCCATCTCGGTAGTCCTCAATGTCGCCAACCAACTCCTATTCAAGAACAAGAATGAGCCCCCGATGGTCTTCCACTGGTTCCCCTTTGTCGGCAGCACCGTCACCTACGGCATGGATCCTCCCACCTTTTTCGCCGCCAATCGTGCCAAGGTAAGGCAAAGGCAGCCTTTTTTTGGCTTTTTTCTGTGCCACTTTTGCAACTAACACTCAATTTCCAAACAGCACGGCGATGTCTTTACGTTTGTCCTCCTCGGCAAAAAGACCACGGTCGCTGTTGGCCCCGCTGGTAACGAATTCATCCTCAATGGCAAGCTCAAGGACGTCAATGCCGAAGAAATCTACACTGTTTTGACTACACCCGTCTTTGGCAGCGATGTTGTCTACGACTGCCCTAACGCCAAGCTCATGGAGCAGAAAAAGGTAACAATTACACGCCTCTCCTCGTCCACTACCAAAACCAATTGGCTAATGCTATGCCGCATAGTTTATGAAGATTGCCCTTACCACCGAGGCCTTCAGGTCCTACGTTCCCATCATCGCCCACGAGGTGCAGTCCTACTTCAAGCGCGAAGCTGGCTTCAAGGGCAAGACTGGTGTTGTCGACATGCCCAAGAAGATGGCCGAAATTACAATCTTTACCGCCTCGCACGCCCTCCAGGGCAGCGCTATCCGCTCCAAATTTGACGAATCTCTCGCCGCTCTCTACCACGATCTCGACATGGGCTTCACCCCCATCAATTTCATGCTTCACTGGGCCCCCCTCCCATGGAACCGCCGTCGCGACCACGCCCAGCGCACCGTGGCCAAGATTTACATGGACACGATTCAGGAGCGCCGCGCCAACCCCGAAGGCGACAACGAGCTTGACATGATGAAACATCTGATGAACTCAAGCTACAAGAACGGTGTTCGCGTCCCCGACCACGAGATTGCCCACATGATGATTGCCCTCCTCATGGCCGGCCAGCACTCCTCCTCGTCCACCAGCTCCTGGATCATGCTGCGCCTGGCCCAAAACCCCCAGGTCATGGAGGATCTCTACAACGAGCAGGTCAAGGTCCTCGGTGCGGACCTCCCCGAGCTGCAGTACGAGGATCTCGCCAAGCTGCCCCTGAACCAGGCCATTGTCAAGGAGACGCTCCGCCTCCACGCCCCCATCCACTCCATCATGCGCGCCGTCAAGCAGCCCATGCCCGTCCCCGGAACCAAGTACGTTGTCCCGACCTCGCACACCCTCCTCGCCGCCCCCGGCGTCAGCGCCGGCGACCCGGCCTACTTCCCCAACCCGAGCCTGTGGGACCCCCACCGCTGGCTCCCCGGCTCGCCCAACGCCCCGACGGTGACGCGCAACGACGAGGAGGAGGAGAAGATTGACTACGGCTACGGCATCGTCAGCAAGGGCGCTTCCTCGCCGTACCTGCCGTTTGGCGCCGGCCGCCACCGCTGCATCGGCGAGCAGTTTGCCAATGTGCAGCTGCAGACCATTGTGGCCGAGACTGTCCGTCTGTTCCGTTTTGAGAATGTCGACGGCAGCGACAAGATTATCGGTACCGATTACCAGTCGCTCTTCTCTCGTCCTCTGGAGCCTGCCAAGCTTCGCTGGACTCGCAGAGATTAAATACAAAAAGAAAAAGTATACTATAGATATTAGATGCAAAAAACAAAACTGGGACTGGGGTTTTTCTCGTACATATTTTTTATCGGGTCAGGTATTTTTTTGTTTACTGAGACGAACGACCAAGGATGGGCCAATACAAAATGGAAAATAGAGCATAGAGCTGGCAATGTTATGCTGGTTTGTTAATACATATAATAATGCCTTTTTAATCGGTACATTTCAGTTTGTATGTGTGGGAGAGAGCTCGAATACATTCCATGTTGAAAGTTTATGTGATATAAAGCAGCACAAGACTTGAAAGAACTATAACAATACTGACCGCTATGCCAAACAAAAGAAACCCCATTCCAAACATCAAAACCAGTTTACAACCTTTCAAAACACAAAATAGTAAAATTAGTAGAAATGGTAGAATTTCAGGTCTTTGCTTTAACAAGTAGGGAGAACCAAAAAAACAAGACAAGAAAATGCACACTACATTGGCTTTTTAATGCTCCTCGCTTTACTATGCATCCAAGTTCTCCAGCGGTACATACCCTTCCTCGCCTTTGCCACCACGTCGTGAGCCAACCATCTCCCGCACCCAGCCTACCACCCCGCGTCCGCCCTGCCACTTCAACCCTCCCGTGCGCTCCGCCGCCGCCTCGTCCATCCAGCGCGGTCGCCGCCAGAGCTTCAGCAGCAGACTTGACACCACCACGCTGACCGACGAGCACGCCATGGCGAACCCGGCCATCATGGGGTGCATATGGAAGCCCAGCGGGAGGAAGAAGCCCATTGCAATGGGCAGGCCCACGACGTTGTAGAGGCACGCCCAGAGAAGGTTCATCTTGATGCGGAAGAAGATGCTGCGGGTGAGGGCAAGCGCGGCGGGGATGCTCATCAGGTCCGTCGGCCGCATGAGCACCACGTCGGCCGCCTCCATGGCCACGTCGGTGCCCGAGGACATGGCGATGCCGACGTCCGCCGTCGCGAGCGCGGGGGAGTCGTTGATGCCGTCGCCGACCATGGCCACGACCTCGCCTTCCGCCTGAATGCGTCGGATAATGGCCTGCTTCTGGTCTGGCGACACGCCGGCAAAGACGTCGTCCTCGTGGATGCCTACGGCGGCCGCCACAGCAAGAGCCGTCGAGCGCTGGTCGCCCGTGACAATGGCCGTCTTGATCTTCATGCGGTGCAGGACCGCAATCGCCGCTGCCGCGCCGCCCTTGATGGTGTCCGACAGGCAGAGGTGGCCGGCGTACTGGCCGTCAATGGCGACAAAGATGTTGGTCGTACCTGTGCTGGAGGCGCTGCCACCTAGGGATTTGCCGGCGGCTTTTCCCTTGGCCGCGTATGCGTTGAGCTGCTCGGAGGCCTCGACGGCGTCCTCAGGGACGGGGATGCCGTTGTCGTTGAGGTGCTTGAGGTTGCCTGCAATGACGCGGTACCGCGTGCGGTCGCTGGAAAGGGCAGGCTCGACTTGGGCGACAAGGCCCTTACCAACGCTGATTTTGAAGTCACCCACGCTGCCGGCAATGGCGCCCTCGGGGCCGAGATTGAGTTCATCCTTGGCGGCGTGAAGAATGGCTTTGCCAACGGGATGCTCACTGCCCATCTCCGCGAGACCGATAATGGCCCACCACAGACGCTTGCGGGCGTCGTTGCCGTCCCACTGCTGAGCGAGTGTCAGGCGTGCGACGCTCATCTTGCCATGCGTAATGGTACCCGTCTTGTCCAAGACGACTTTCGTGACCTTGGTGGTTCGCTCCAGTGCCGCACCACCTTTGATGAGAATACCGTTCTCAGCGCCAACGCCCGTGCCAACCATGACTGCAGTTGGCGTGGCAAGGCCCAGCGCACAGGGGCATGCAAATACAATGACGGAGATGCAGAGTTTCACACAGACCATGATCTTGCCACCGCTGGCGTCTTGGAGGAAGATTTTCGGCGGGTGGGGGAGCACATGAGAAAGGACCATCCAGGTGAGAAACGTAGCAAGGCCGAGGATGAGAATCATGGGAACAAAGTAGCCAGCCAGTCTGTCGGCGATTTCCTGGATCGGGGCGCGCGTAGTCTGGGCATCTTGAACGAGCTTGACAATCTGGCTGAGCTGGGTATCACGGCCGGCGCGGGTGACTCGAAAGTCGACTCTGCCGTTTCCGTTGACAGTGCCACCAATGACATTGTCGCCAAGACGCTTCTGGACAGGCATTGCCTCGCCAGTAACCATGCTCTCATCAACGTATGTTTCACCGCGCACAACGGTACCGTCGGCAGGGATCTTGTCACCGGGCCGTATGATGACAATGTCGCCGAGCTGGAGCAGCTCAGTGGGAACAGACTTTTCTTCGTGTGCGGAACCCTCGGCGCCGGGTGCTTGCGGCGTTCTGGGAGTTGCGGCTTCGCTGGATTTAGCCCAAGCCTCCGCAGCCTTGGTGGCAGCGATGGGGTCTGCGTAAATGGTGGCCATGGAAGGCGCAAGAGACATGAGGCGCGAAAGGGCCGTTGATGTCTGACCCTTGGCACTGTTTTCTAGGTAGCGACCGAATGTGATGAATGTGAGAAGCATGGTACTCGTATCAAAGATGGTGCTGGGGCGGGAGTGAGGTGGCATGAGAATAGAGACGAGCATGGCAAAGACGCTAAAGAAGAATGCGCAGGATGTGCCAAGGATAACCAGGACATCCATGGTAGGAGAGCCATGCTTGACGGACTTGTAAGCCGAAATGTAGAATCGCTTCCCGATGCCAAATTGTACGGGTACTGTGAGGGCGAGGCAGATGATGTCGCCGAGGAAGAGGCCTGGGATGATGGAGATTTTGCCAAAGTCCAAGCTGGGAAGCATCATAGGTAGAATCATGCCGAGGATAAATACCGGTACAGCAAATGCCAATGATGTTCTAAAAGCCGTCCGCCATTCTGTAATCTCGCGGGTTTTGGCGAGGGATTCCAGCTGTGCGTTGTTGTCCTGATTATCGGCGACAAGGGCATTTAGGCCGAGAGCTTCGACTGCCTCGACAATGACACGCAGTCCAACAACGGCCGGGTTGTGAGTGACTGACAATCTATCCGTCGCCAGGCTATAAGACGCAGATTTGACGCCAGGTATGCCGCGAATCGTTGCTTCCAGCTCACTTGCTTGCGTGGCATCTGGGTTTCCATAGATCCTGAACTGGGCCACTGTCGTACCAGCGCCGATGTCTTGGGTATCAAATTGCGTTGATAATACGGCAGCGTCGAAGCCCCGATCTTCAATGATTTCTGCTATTTGATCTGCGGAGATTTTCGCAACGTCGTGCGTAATGACGGCTCGCTCAGCAAGCAAACTAATGTTGAACTTGACTATGCCATCCACATTGGTAAAGCCGCCCTCGACAGCTGACGTGCACGCGCCGCACGTCATGCCCTCAATCGCGACGGTGGTGGTGGCGATGGTAGACGAGTCGTCTTCCTTGCTGTTCCCACCTGCCGGTGCTGCCCTGACGCTATCAACAATTTCGGCGCCAAATCCACGGTCCTCGATGATCTCGGCAACCTGGTCGGCCGTGATGAGGCTCGGGTCGTGCTCAATAACGGCGCGCTCGGAAAGAAGCGAGATGCTGAAGCTCTTGACGCCGGGCACATCCTTGAAGCCACCCTCGACGGCGGACGTGCAGGCGCCACAGGTCATACCCTCGACGGCGATTGTGGTGGTGAGGGTGCTCGGCTCGAGGGATACGCTCGCATGGCGGGAAGCGATAGGGCTCACCAGGTCGGTGGCGAGTACTTCGGCTTCGAAGCCGCGGTCCTCGATGGTTTCCTGGACTCGGGCAGCCGAGATTTTCGTGGGGTCGTGCATGACGACGGCACGCTCCATGATGAGGCTGACGGAGACGCTGCCGACGCCTTCGAGGTCTTTGAAGCCGGCTTCAACGGCAGAGGTACATGCGCCGCATCTGTAGATCACCAGGGTTAGTCGCTGGGAAGTAGCCCAAACGTGTATATCGCAATGCAAATAATAATTATAAAATATTTGACAAAAGAAACAAGAAAAAAAAAAGTAACAAAATCAGGAGCTGTTGCATGAGAAATCGCAACTCACGTCATGCCGCTCACGCGCAGCGTGGTGGTGGCCATGTGCGCCGTGCCAGTAATGGGAGAAGCCAATGTCGCAGATAGGTGGCTGGTCTCCCGCTTAGGAATGGTGATGTGTGAAGGAGCCATGGTTGGTTGAAGATGGTGGAAAATCGAAACAACCTCGTGCACAGCAGACTTGCTGGCTGGCCCAGCCGTTTGATGGTCGCAAGGTGAACTGTATTATTATTAATGTATATTTGTCGTTGTTGTTCGGAGATGTCGGAAGAAAAAAGGTGAGGGCCAATATAAGCAGCCAGCGGGTGGGAGGAGCCGCTGGCGGTTGGACTGACTGCTGGATGCGGCACAGGGGAGTTTCTTCAGAGGGAAAGTGGAGGAGGTCAGTAGCCTGAAGGTGCCCAGAACAAGGTGCGAGGACAGGGCCAGGACAGTGGGGGCGGTTTCGGTTTTAGTTGGCCAACGTCCCCTAAAAATATAACATGCCCCGCCACTGATAGAAATGACAGTCGCGCCAAGCAGGAAATAAATGTTGGAGTGCTTTCTTGGTAATAAATGGGAGTGAAACGAGGAAATGAGGAGAATGAGGGGGGGGGGAGGATGTATGAATGAGGGGAATAGACAGCAGACAGACAGACAGCCTGGCCTTGCTTCTGTCAAGTGACAAGTTGCAGCACTAAAAAACGAGGCCCGCAGCTTCTGCAGGCCACCAAACCAACAGAAATCCTCCTGCACACCCAGTAATAATCAGTAGTCCTGCAAGCGCAAATTCATCAGATAATCAAATATCCCCTCAGTAATCAACAGTCGGCCCGCACGTCTAGATGGGGCCGAACCCAAAGGGGCAGATGGGTTTCCTTCGGGCCTGTAGTTGTGCCGGTAGGGGCGCAAAGAACGCGGATCCTCGCTCAACCGTGTTAGCCAATGCTGACTTGTAGCCAGTAAAAGTGCTAACAGTTGGTGGCTTGCAGTGGCTCCTTCACTGCATCCCAATTGATTGTCAAGTCGGTATAGTTAATTGCATGCATGTAACGTGTCAGGTATTGCGTACGAGGCCATACATGGCGGGTGAGCATGACTTTTCCCCGTTTCTCTGACTCGGGCATCACTGCACTTGATATAGAAAAAAAATTAACCCCTACACAGTGTACCGACTCGATTTTATTTTTCTGCATTTTCCCCCTGCATGCTGTTGTAAACTGCCGCTGGCTCGGTAATTGCGGCTCCAGCTGGCACATCATTGTGGCTAACAGCACATAATCGCACAGTGGCTTCTGGTGTTTCAGATCACCGCCCAGCCCATGTCAATTGCGCCAGTTTTGACTAGAACACCTTGGGCAAGGCCCTGTCAATCCTCCTGTGGTCAAATCTAATACTGATAATTTGCTCTTTATTTAAAATTGGTCGCGAAACATACTTTGCAAGTCGAAACGGCATCTACCCCGTACATCCGATGCACTGCGGACATTGGGATACCACCTACTAAGGCACCTGCCAAGGGACGCGTTTCAGGGCTGTTTCCTTCCCGCCAAAGGAGCCCCCCCGAAACAGAACTGCTCCAAAGTGGCTTTGCTGCCAACCCAATTACATCAACGGAGTACAGGAACTACCTAGTATCTCATCTTCTTGTGGCTAAGGAAGATGTTCGACTCTGAAAGCACATGTGGTGACAAATCCAGCAAACTGCGTATCCATGAGACGTTCTTTTTAAATTAAGTATTACCCGAGCGAGCAATGAACTACCTGCTTGGCGCCTAGCTCTGTCTTAGTCATAATCTGTCTGAATAATGGCGACATCGCGGTAGTACAGGAACCGATGCACAGCTGTGTCCGTGCCATCGACCAGCACCATGTTTCGCATGGCGTTTTATGTGAGGAGCAGACATTGCATACAGGTGCCTGATAGTATCCTTCACACCTGAACCTACTCATCTTCTTCATTCTCTTGTTCACTTTATTTATCTTATTAACATCACAACTGCTCCAGAAACATAGCCTACCCTGGAGCAGAAACTAACCGTAAGAAAAATTGTTTCGAGGGCTATAATGTTGGATATGTCTATCCATGCAGACGAATCTTATGGATCATAAGCCCTAGTCTGCTGTATATAGTTCCTGGTTATGCGGTTTCCTGGTTAATCTGCCAAGTCTGTTGCTCTATAAATGTACTTGTCTTCAGTAAGGCCCCCGAGTGGTGTTATGCGAAAGGTGATTCAACAGCAATATGCTAAATACATACATGACGAAAACGAACCATACGGGGAATCCATCAGTAAACTAAATCACAGCCAAATAAAAATCTTACCATCACATCATGCCGTAGCTGCAGCAAAGAGTGCTTACAATGACTGCTACCAGAACCTGCCCCGCGCCACTGACAAACGGCCAGGCAGAACTGCCCCGCTTAAAGCAACCACCAACCTTCAATCCGATCGTCCTCCAAAACGTCACAGACGATTTTACACTGCGAGCAGCACACATGCTCCAAGCTATCCAATCATGGAGCAAATGAAAGCCTTGAACGCCTTGGAGGTAAGTCTCAAAACGCCGAGCCTTCCCAAAAGAAAGTGTACAGATATACATGTATAGGTACAAGTACGTCCCAATAACGAAGAGATGCTAACCAAGCTCCCCCCCGCCAAACAGCCGTTCCTCGCCCTCTCCAAATCGGCCACATCACCACGCGCCGCCGCCGACCTCATCCAGCGAGCCACCTCCGCGCCCAACACCTACATCTTTGCCGAGCTCCTCCACGCACCACAGCTCCAAACCCTCGCCTCCTCCTCCCCGGAGCTCCGGCCGCACATTGCCCTCCTCCGCCTCTTCTCCTACGGCGACTACGCAACCTATGCCGCTGCGCCAAACGACGACCTCCCGCCCCTCAACGATGCCCAGCGCCTCAAGCTGCGGCAACTGAGCCTCCTCTCGCTCGCCGCCTCGGGCGACCGCGCCAATCTCGGCTACGACCGCCTCCAGCGCGCCTTGGGCCTCGACTCGGCACAGGAGCTCGAGATGCTCGTCACCACCGCCATCTACGCCGGCCTCCTCGAAGCCAAGCTCGATCCAGCACGGGGCCGCGTGCAGGTCGCGCGCGTGGCGCCACTGCGTGACCTCGCGCCCGGCGAGGCCGGTGCCCTGCTGCGCGCACTGCAGTCGTGGTCCGCGCGGTGCACGACGATGCTGGACGAGGTGGAGACCAACATGACGACGGTGCTCGCGACGGCGCGGACGCGAGTCAAGACGGAGGAGGCAGCCCGACTCAAGATGAAAAAGGCCATTGCTGACGCGCAACACGCAGAGGCCAAAAAGTTGGGCGGCAGCGCCGCCGGCGCGAATACCACTGGAGGTGGTGGTAGCATGGTGGGCGGGCGGGAGCAACTTACGCGCAGAGCGGCGAGTAAGAGATCTATGGTGGAAGCAGCAGTAGCAGCAGGGGCGGCCAAGGGAACACCGGCGGCGGCTGACGAGATCATGGATTTGGACGTGCCGCCGTTTTCGGCCGAGGAGAGCAAGAAGAGAGCGAGCAAGAGGAAAATGTAAACTGCTGGGAGAAACAAGAATCACATATCCGAAAAAAAAGAAAGAGGATGAAAGCCATCTTTCTATCTTCACCTGGCTGAAAGAAGATCTGATATTATACAAACGGAGAAACAAATGCATAGAGAGCAAGCAGGTGGAACAACACAAAAACAAAAAGCTATCAGAGCCTTTTACGTTTAACGAGACGCACTCAGGTGCTGTAATGATATACAATACATGAATATAAAACATACACACTTTATACAATATCCATCTGCTGTTTACTATCTTGTATTTAAACAAATGCTGTTACTCTACAAGTTTGCTGACTTGTAGCAGGGCAGAATAACTTTACACTGGTATTCATTACCAATAAGAAATGTGAGCTTATCCCATCTCTCTATATGGGTAGGCATTATGAAACTAGTAAAGGTGAGCTTGAAATGGAAAAGAAAATTTCGGTTGCATCTTATCAATATCGAGTTCGACCCTTGTCCGGCTCAAGAATACCTTCACTTCTTCTCCCTCCCCTTCTTCGTGACGGTCATTAATAAAACAAAACAAAACAAAACAGAAAAGCTCGTCGTCTGACGCTCAAGGGGTATAAAACTCGCAAGCGAGTGACGGCCTGCACCACTAAAAGAAGCTTGCGAGGACTATAAATGTACTTGTGTGTGCGTGTGTGTGTAGTCATATATGTTGTAGATCCCATTGCTCAAAGTCTCTTGCCAGGCACGAGAATGAACAAGACACAGAGAGCTGCATCGACAAGAACTGTAACAAGGAGCACAACAAGTGCTCTCTTTATTAGCAAAGTGCGGATGTACGGCTCACGGATTCGTGAAACATTGAATGGTGTGTATTCGCTGAAGCCGAGCAGCGCCATGACGGGATCAAGCGAGTATTGATATGAGGCGAGAAAGTAAACTCCCACTGTGAATGGTAAGATGAGCTGGAGAATGGTTAGCATCTTCAAAAATGGAGTGATGGATACGAGCTCATTCTCACCCAGCACCTTGTTGTTCTGTTCTTGTTAAGGAATATGAGAACAAAGGCCGCCCAAAAGGCACCAAACATGGCCACCAGGCCAATTATCAAACGCATCACCAGCGTAGGCGGAATGAGATTGCCCAAAGCCTTCATCCGTAGGAAACCAGGAAAGGCATCACGCTCCATGGCCTGGAAGACATAGTCCTTTGCTGTGTCAAACACCTCCGGGTCGTCTCGCCCGTGCTCCTCAATGGCACTGATGACATCTTGCGTAATGGATCCTGGCAGGATAATTTCCCGCTCGGCACCGGGAAGCAGAAACGTGTACAGAATCTTCTCCGCAGACGCCCGAATGTCCTGGCGGGCCACAGTGTGGGCGGGCGAATTGGAGTCCGTCATGTCGCGGTTGCTGCTGAAATTGGGGCTGGGTCGAGCATGCGAGCCGCTATGAGGAGAATCGCGGGATTCCGACTGCTCTTCTCGTAGGAAGGCCGACATCTGTGCGTCTTGGTCTCGCTCCTTCTCAGTCGCATACATGGATGGACCGGCTGGTCGGGGTTCCAGGTCACCTATGTTATCGAGAATCGTTGAGGAGCGCTTGGATCCCGCTCCAGCTCGCTCCATGTCGGGCGTGGCGACAAGAACGGAGCGTCGAAGTTCGCGTACATAGTGGCGGCAAAGTGACATGTGCTGCGCAACATCAAGCCTGGACAATTGCAAATTAATCTTAGCAAACATGGACATGTGGCTTTCGAAGCGCCATTTTGTGATCCATGTATTGGAGCTTACCAAAAGTCTAGATAGTCTACCGACCGCTGCTGGTCTCTCATATAGATATAAAACGAGAACAAATCCACCGGTGGCAGCGTTCTTCTGCTCAGCACCTCAAAGAGCGTCGGCAATCGGTTGCGAGTGAGGTCCGGCTGCGCGGGCGGCGCGCCAACGCTGGAGTGGGCGACCATGTTGCTGTGAATAGTGATTTTTGATTGATGCTGCTTGGGAAGAAAGGTGGCGTCGATCTACTGGGGTGAAATCGAAGCTGACGATGGGAAGTCCAGTGTTTTTGCCAAGGGAGGCTGGATATTAACGAGAGACTGAACAAACGCGGCGAAAAGGCGTTTCACAAAGCTCGTATCACGTCCCCTTGAATCCGCAGGGTTGGTGTCGCCTCGTTTCGACGAGGCAATATGTTGTTTGCTTGCAAATGGTGGAAAAGGCCTGACAACAATAATGTTTGGCGCAGCCTTGAAGGAGACGCCTTTTGGATTGAGCCGTCACCAAGGGTTGGAATGCACGGGGATTTGGCTGCTCTGGCAAATAACAAGGGCGGATTGAGACGGAGCCACTCTAACACTTCAAGTCCTGGGACCCACCTGACGATACTCACTGGGTCTCAGAGGAAAGTCCTGGCCCCGAACTTGCCAAAACGAAAAAAAAAGGTACGTACCGCTGCACGTGACCGATTTGAGCCCGCCAAAGCGTTCTCAGTTTTGATTGGTTCGCTACCTCTCCACCCACCAGTTTTCCCAAGCCTGCCCTACGCACAAAGATTTTGCGGAATTTGCGAATCCGAACAACCCTCGACATCCTTCAATCGACCAGACCTTGAAAGAGACGCTTATAGGTACGAACGCCAGCCATTCCCAATTCCGATAACCTTTTACACCAAATCGATATATTCTCTCTATCGACACATATACAGCCGCCAGCAAACCGGAATTTGCTCTTCCCAGCGACAAGTTAACTGACTGTCGAACTTACAGAAATGTCGTCCAAGAAGCCCACCGGAAAGGCCCAGCGCTCCGCCATTGCGGACGTTGTTGCCCGCGAGTACACCATCCACATGCACAAGAGAGTATGTCGTCTACAAATCTCGAAGCCTGATGCGCCGCAAGAGGAACAACAGAGCGGCGGCTACATATAGATTTGGAGGCTAACGGATGAATTTTGGCAGCTACATGGTGTCACCTTCAAGAAGCGTGCTCCCCGCGCTATCAAGGAGATCAAGGACTTCGCTGTCAAGGCCATGGTACGAACCAATCCCACTGCACGATCACGAACCAAGTTGCGAACATGATCAAACGACAAAGATTTACCAAATACAACTTTGCGTGGCGAAACAACCACCGAGAAGGATGAGATTGCTGACTAGGATTTTCTGCCACAGGGTACCACCGATGTCCGTCTGGACCCCGCCCTGAACAAGAAGGTCTGGGAGAACGGTGTCAAGGGCGTTGCTTACAGACTGCGCGTCCGCATTTCCCGACGACGTAACGACGAGGAGGGTGCCAAGGAGAAGCTGTACAGCTACGTTCAGGCTGTCAACGTCAAGAACCCCAAGGGCCTCCACACGGTCGTTGTTGAGGAGGAGTAAATTTCTTGTTCGGGTCAAGATGTCTCTTGAGCAGCGGGGGATTGGGAGAGGGTAACAAAATTCTTTTTAAAAACCACCATTGAAAGGGGAAAAAAGGAATTCAAAAAAAGAATTAAAATCATTTTTTTCGGTCACCGGAGAATGGTTCTTTTTTCGGTTGGGCATGGCATTCTGGAGTTGCAACCGGCTATTTGTAGCTTTTCACGCTGATACAAAATAACAGATGAATTGTGAAATTTAAAACAACAGGCCAATGGTTATTCCCCTTTGTATGGTGTTTTTGGCTTTGGCTTTCATGCTCGGAAATGGATATGAAGATGAAGATGAAGACCAATACTTTTATGACAGTCCCTATTCCTAATTGTATAATGCGCTGAACCGCTGCAAGTGATTCGCGACATGATTTGGTACCATTTTCTCTGTGCTGTGGTCCCTTGTACAGCATTATTTCTTGTCCAGCCATTTAAGCTACAACATAGCATCGCCATTCACAAAGCATACGCTACAAAAAAAAGTGCATGCATCTTAATTTCGTCAAATTGTCTTGCTGGCAAGCCAGCCAACTTTGTCAAACCTGAAAAGCGTCGATGGGGTGTATGCACTGCTGTGCTGCGAAGGCTGGAGGGTATATCGAGCTTCCCCAAGTGTAGGCGGGCGCTCCCAGTCCTTGCAGTAGCAGCAGGAAATGCTAATGCGATCCGATAACCATGGTGTACGTAACTCCAAGAAACATGTAATCCAACGACTCCCGAATTTCCCATATAAACAAATGCGGCCACCCTGCTAGAAATACAACCGCAAGCTCTCCTACTCTTCTTCAATATCGCGGTGTCTGGCCAGGACCTTGCGCTTGAACTCTGCAGGGTCGCTGTCCCAGAGCTCGGCAGCCTCACCATTCAAGGGAGACGAGCTATTTATCAAATTAGCACAAGAAGATGGCACTCTATAGAGAGATGGAATCGTATAGGCGCAAGGTGGGTTAGAAGCTTACTTGTTTGGCTCGCCAAGAAGACTTTGCAGACTGAGGAGGACAGTCTGGATATTGTATGCGGCAGTCCACTTGTCCTTGAGAATATCCAGGCAGATGCGGCCAGAAAAGTCGAAATTGGGATGGTAGATTGGCGTCTTGAAGAGAACTGTGGGAGGGGCATAGGGGTAGTTGGAAGGGAACGAAAAGCTAAGCTTCATGGTCAGACCGGCGTAGGGTGTATCATCTGGGCCTTCGATCGTGGCAGTCCAGAAGAGCAGGTTGCCGTCGCTCGAAGGAAAGGCAGAGACGCCGGGTGCAGGAGACGTCATGAGCTGCATCAGCTCAGTTTGCAAGCTAGAAAATGGTTAGTTAATGGCTCCAATTGGTCATTGGTCTCTTGTGTTGATTTGTTGATTTGCCAGTCTGTGAGCCAAACCAACAGTAGAGGTGCTACGTACCGCTTCATGACGGACACTGAGTCGGGGCCCTTGCGCGGGGCATTATTCGCCTTGGCAGCCTGGACGGTGCTGGCAGTAGAGTTCTGGCTGTCTTCCATTGTGTAATCCATTAGATGGAGAGGATAGCTGTTATGTGATATGAAGTCGTTGTTGGCAGCGAGGTTGAGAGAGAGCTGCGACAGAGAGGTAGACAGAGCAGTACAGTGTAGGAGAGGCTACAAGAAAACTGTCGAGGCTGCGGTTTTGAGAGCTGAATAGATGGAGAAAAATGTCCGGAGTTGGCGAGACTGCAGACGAAATGAGTCGCAGAAGAGGAATGCTGGCTAAGCTGTTGAGGTGTAGCTAGGCAGGGAAGACGGTTGGTTATAACAGTAGTATGGCGCTTCCGGAACTACCGTTTGATGAGGCGTATGGCAAGGCGACAGTTTTGGGGTTGAAAAAGCTAGATTTTTAGCTACAAGTTCCTGGGAGAGCAAGATTAAATGACTTTTTGTGACAAGATTTGGAGCTGATAGGGAAAAGATCTGGAAAGCGGAAGCGGAAGCAGAAGGTAGAAATCATACCAGTTGAAGCGAGGGACGGTGGAGTCGGCGGTCGGCGGTTGATGGTGCCTTTGCTTTGTTACTTTGCCTCTGTTTGCCCAGCAACGCGGGTTGGAGGGGTGAGAGGACCACGCCACAGCAGGGGTTTGGCCGTTTCAGTGCCCCCGAGCGCTGTAGAATGGGGCCTTTCAGCGATCCAACCACCAACGAAAGCGCCATCAAGCCAACCAAAGCGGCAGCAGTCTCTCGAAGCTTCAGGCGACTAGATACCCCTGGAAAAACCACAGCCTGCCGTTTTCACCCACCAGCCGCCTGAGCTGCATTGTTTTGTTTCCCAGCGAACCTGGCAGCGACCAACCACACAGGGCCTTTCTGAAAACAGCTTTACGCGGTTGGACGCGACACCACGCGTCCACTCACGTTCACGGAAGCGCACACTGGCCACCAAAGCTCAACAGCACGTCTCTGCGGCCCTTTTCGCGACTGTGATCGCCCTTGTGCCTTGCTTTTTTCTTGGAGCGTATCCCTTCAAGTAGAGTCACGGATTAGCAGTACACAGAATACATTCCCCCTTCCGGCATCACCTGCCGGCGCCATGGTACGTAGACACTACGCGGGCTGTTTCGGATTTCTACCCCTCCTTGGGTAGTTGTTGTAGTGCCTTCACACGCCACCCATGGGATGCAGCTTACCACGGGAAGATTTTATTTCATTTCTGCAGTCCAGCAGACTAATTCATTTTACCTCATCAGTCCCAATTAGATCCTCTGCCGCGGGACCTCCCTTTTCGAATCGTCTCCAAGACCATCGGCCGTGGAGCATATGCTTCGTACGTTCACATTTACGTGTAATTCATTATATAAAAAAATCAACTGACCATCTGAACACAGAATCAAAAAGGCTGTTCCACTAGACTCCCAAAACCCCGTGTTTGCCGTCAAGCTCATCCACAAGGGCTACGCTGTCAAGCATGGGCGCATATCCACCAAACAGCTCGCCATGGAGGTGTCGCTTCACTCCCACATAGGCCAGCACCCCAACATCATTGAGTGGTTTGCCTCGGGCGAGGACCAGGTATGGCGCTGGATTGCCATGGAATACGCCGAGGGTGGTGATCTCTTTGACAAGATTGAAGCCGACGTCGGTGTGCGGGAGGACATTGCTCAGGTCTATTTCCTGCAGCTCGTCAGCGGCGTCAGCTTTATGCACTCCAAGGGTGTCGCCCACCGTGACCTCAAGCCCGAGAACGTCTTGCTCTCGCAGGATGGCAACCTAAAGCTCGCCGATTTTGGCATGGCCACCATGTTCGAGTACAAGGGCCAGCGCAAGTTGAGCTCGACCCTCTGCGGCAGCCCGCCCTATATTGCTCCTGAGATTCTCACCTGTGGCCGCACGGATAAAAAGTCACCAACAGCAGGCAAATACTCACCTGATCTGGTGGATGTGTGGTCGTGCGGAGTCGTGCTGTTTGTCCTGCTCGTAGGCAATACGCCCTGGGATGAGCCATCGTCCAACAGCTGGGAGTTTACGGAGTATGTTCGCTCAGGCGGACGCAGCACGGATGCATTGTGGGAGCGTGTGCCTCCAGAGGCATTATCATTACTACGCGGAATGATGAGTGTAGATACAGACAAGCGATTTAGTTTCGCCAAGGTTCGCCAGCACCCCTGGTATACGCGGCACAATCCTCTCCTCACTGCGGACGGTCGCATCGCCGACCCCATCAACCTTGCTACACAGATGCTCGAAAATCTTCGAATCGACTTTACTAAACAGCCACACGCCTCCCAGTCGTCCATCTCCGACGATATGGATGTCGACTCGGGCATGAACGCTGGCCGTTTCGCCGCCACACAGCCAGACGTACCCATTGTCGACACTGATTGGGACTTTGAGCGCCCTGCTCTCCGGTCTATGGCTGCACCGTCGGCTTCACTACCACCGAGGGCCGCAGACGAGGGACGCCGCATGATGCTTGAGACGCTGGCTGACGAGCCTTCCATGTCGCAATTCTCACAGGCTCCAGGCCCTTCCATGACGCTGACACAGCAGGCCCGCCAGTTTCGTGACATCTGCCCTGCCGAGTCTCTCACCCGCTTCTTCTCTCACGTCCCGCCAGCGCATCTTGTGCAGATGCTAAGCGATGCCCTACACCAACTCAATGTTCCCTTAGCACCGGTGACACCGAACCTGTACTCAAACTCGGTGGCAAGCATCAAGGTTCGAGCCGTCGATGGTCGTCAACAAAGCTTGCACGGTGAGATCCAGGTCCACAGGCAGGCACTTCCAGATGGAAGCGAGGTGCTTGACGTGCGGTTTACCAAGGTCAAGGGTGATCCACTCGAGTGGCGTCGGTTTTTCAAGAAAATTGTCGTGCTGTGCAAGGACGGTGTATATGTGCCGGATGCTTAGACAGCAGTTCGGCGGTCCATGGCTAGCAATATGATGGAGAGACAAGACGAGAGTAAAAGTAGGGGAATAGATAAAATATCATCAGCATGCTGGATAGAACAAGAAATTAGAGCATAGCGAAGGGCATTATTGAATTATTGAATTATTGAATTATTGAGGAAAATAAAGCTTTTATGAATCACCAACACACACAATTGGTATGAGCACTAAAAAAAAAGCAAGGTTAGAAAAGGGAATTCGTCGCTCAGTCAATTGTTCAGTCATTCGTTCTCTTATTCATGCAACGCTGAAAGCAGAGGGTTGTTGAGCTCCAGCTGCGCCGCTAGATCTAGCATCTCGCCCGGCGAGATACCAATCATGGTATCCGTCTGGAACAAATCCCAGCCGGGGTCATCAGCCACGACACTCGGCGTCAGCGGTGTGCTGAGGTTCTCATCCTGCACCTGTCCCGGCTCCGCCATGCTTTGGTCCTCGCCGCCACCGCCGCCACTACCACCAACGTTGCTACCAGGCGGCGCCGGCGGCGTAAACGCATTCATGAAACGTTCCAGCTGCGCGAGCTCCATCTTGCGCACCGGCGCAACGATGCTACCCTTGGACACCATCTTGTCCAGGACGCTCTCCATGTTCTCCTCCCACGTGTCGTCCGGCACCAGAAACGGGCAAATGGTGCGCACCAGGTACAGCACAAACGACGACGAGTACGCGTCCTCGAGCTGGAACGGCAAGAAAGCCTCGAGCAGATCCTCGTCCCCAATGACGCGCAGGATGCGCAGCACCGTCTGCGCCGAGTTGACGCACGACTGCAGCAGCGAGGCGACGGGCGTGGAGAGCATGACGGGCCCGGCCACGATGGAGTTTGTGCGCTTAATGTGCATGTGCAGGGCGCACATGACGACGGGGCGGGTGGTCAGGACGACGCAGTGGTGGTACGAGAGGAGCAGGCGGACGGCCATGCGCGAGGCCTTGCTGATGGACCCCTGGAAGTGCGACTCGAGGAGGGCGTGCACGTCGCGCGATATCTGCGCGAGATCGCGCAGGACCGACTGCGTGTTGGTCACGAGCGAGCCGTCGAAGCGGCGGCCGACGCCGTAGATGGCGTTGAGGATCTTGGACACGAGGCGCGCGAGGCGCACGTGCAGCGCCATGTTGCGCGCGTCGAAGCAGTCGTTGAGGTCCGAGGGCGCGCGCGCTGTGATGTCCTCGTCGCGGATGGAGCTCGGGGCGCCCATGAGCGAGCCGAACTCACGCTCCAACTTGTAAACGACCCAGAATATGAGGTTGCAGCGCCGCGAGTGCTCCGCGCCGACCACCTCGACAGGCATGTGCCGGTGCCACCCCTCGATGATGCATATGCGCATCGCGTGGCAAATGTGCTGTAGCGCGCCGACGCGCATGTCGATGGACTGCAGGTACACGGCGCCGAGGACGAGCGCCTGCACGGCCGTGATGGAGTCCGGGGCGAGCCCGGCCATGTCCGGCATGAGGGCCATGGCGCGCGCCGCGTACTGGTGGCCCGTAGGGCCCTCGGCGCTGCTCTGGTTTGTGATGAAGACCTTGCCGTAGGCGAGGATGAGAAGGTACTGCGCATACCAGTGCCGCGACGAGGCGGCTTTGGCGGACTGGTCCTCATAGAGCTCGTGCAGGTTCCGCAGCCAGTCCTGCTCGTCAATGACGTAGAAGATGGAACCAAGGTAAAACTTGGCAACATTGAAGAGGAGGAGGGCGTAGTCGAGAGGTGGCAGGTTGGAGACGTCGGGTGTATCGTCCCAGCTGACGGTGTTCCAGACCAGCTTGTGGCCGCCATCAAAGTGACCTGGGTCGGCAACATAACCTTGCTCTGGGAGGTGCTGGCCGAGGAGCGTGAGAACCCGACGGCAAAACGACCAAGATGATGACGGTCCCATGTACCCTAAACGGAACAGAATTAGCTCCATGCAAAGAAGATGATCGTTAATGGGCTGTGGCGGTGTTGTGGCGGCATGGCTTACAGAATCTCCCCTTCATTTTGGTAAAGGTATAGTCATTGTCTGCAAGGGGATTTTGAAGAAACGAAGGCTCGATGCTAGTATTGTCATCTACACTACTGCCACTGTGGCTACTGTGATATGACATGCGCGCCGTGTCTGGAGCGAGTGACGGTGTTGGCCCTGGCATGGCATACATCGTTTAGTAGACATTCTTGAAAAAAAGATAAATGGATTCAACGCTCGGGAACACCAACCGTTACTTTCATGGCCTGGGCGGTGGTCATTCTGCTGCTGTGCTACATCCCTCGGATGTAAACCAAAGGCGCGCCGTGAAGACGGTGTGCTTGGGCTTGGCTGTGTTAATAGGGCGTCAACATCAAGCCGGCGCGGTGCAGCAATCGGATCCAGCATGTGGTCCTCCTGTGCTTTGCGGCCTTCCAGCTCGCGAAGATATCTTTCCGGGATAGCCGTTAGCATCCTGGGGTTCAAAGTTCCCATGTTAAGCTCGGGCGAGGCCATGGCAGAATTGGTAGCATTTTCTTCCATTGATACGGTCTTGCAAGGAGAAATAGAAAAAACCAAGACCTGGTCGTTCTTTTCTTACCTTTCTGATATCGATATCCTTTTGGACTCTGCCATGAAGTAGCATCTTTCATTTTGTCTTGAGCAGCGGGAGCACGGCTGTTCCCCGCTACACTTTACTTTCATAGCCCTACATCTCTCGCACCTATCAAAAACAGAAAGGAAAGAAAAATCCAAGTCAGTTTTGCTTTTATGCAGCTTGTTGGGCCCTTGCGACGGGGCAGAGCAGTCGGGAAAACTGCGTCGGAATCGTCACCCACGCTTTTGAGACCTTGGGAACTGCCCTCTTGGTCACTCTGGCAGGCGATGGCCCGTCCATATTGTGCTGAGTTTTGTGATCCGGGAAGCTTGGCTCAAAGTTTCTTGAGCTTCGGACAACAGCTTCCGAGTCAGAAATGTCCACACCCTATTTTGAACAGGTAAAAAAAACAGCAGGGTGCTGCGTAACCGCCGAAGCGAGCCGGACATGGTTTCGGCGCCACGCAATCCCCACTTGGGCTGTTCTCAGGCAAGCCTTTCGCCAGCATTGACTAAAATCTGTCGCCACTGCGATGGTCCGTTTTTTATACGGTAATAGAAGAATCCGGATTAAAATTTATTGAAAAAGAAGTATATTGGCATGTTCGCGTTCTACGGCGCCGTGAGCTGGGTTTACAGTGGTTGTTATGGTCCCGTCGGCCCCAGGTTGCAACCACGGATATGCACCGGCATCGAGATTCAGTAGCTAGCTGCCTTTTGTTCTCCGCGTTCCACGACCGAGTCTAGAATACGCCCTGTTCAATATATTACAGTGGGGCCATGCCGGCGTCGGAACCATCACGGCTGGCCTGTCCGACCGACCCTCAAATGTCGTCGACGGCGAAAACATGACACTCTTATGAGTAATGCGATCGGCTACAAAAGGGACAGGCTTGGGAGAGATCACGATTCACCCCGGGGACGAAGATATTGTTCAAATTTGGCCGAAGAAAGGGATCGTGATTGCGAAAATAAAATGAGAGGCAGCCTGACATCAGCCCATTGCCTTGCTTCTTGGACCAGGTTCGTCGGATCCCATTAAACAGCACGTTATATTTGGGCAACAAAATTGCCATCCAAGTATAGTGCACTTACATAATTTGATTCTACCCTAGGCCCTTGCAGCCTGCAACCTCGTCATTGTGCAGACATTCATTATTCGCAACACATTGTAGAATGGGCTCGACGTCGTCACTGGCGGCCGAACTGGTAAAAGAGGCAGAGTCTAGTTATAAGATTGTCGACCGGCCGGCCGACTTTGCAGAGAAGCAAGCTCTTCGGCCGGACTTTGACCACTCGGGCAAGAGTATTGCAGTGACTAAACAGCCCAACCCAAGCTGGCGGTACGGTGGCGGCGCCAGAGGCTACGATGCGTCCTTGAAGCACAAAGAGGTTGATCCCTATGCCGACAATCGGCCCATGATGAGCAATTACAAGCTACTCATATCTGGTATTGCCCCTCGTCCCATTGGCTTCATCAGCACCGTGTCGGCCGACGGCAAGACCAAGAACCTAGCCCCCTTTAGCTATTTCCAGGTCATCGACCACGATCCGCCCACCTTTGTCGTCGGCTTCTCCTCGCGGCCCGGTCGCGAAAAGGATACGTACCGCAATCTCAAAGAGACGGGTGAGTGCGTCATCAACACTGTGTCGGAGAACATGATGGAGGCTGTCAATGCAACCTCACTCGACCCTCCTCACGGCGTCTCGGAGTGGGCCATTTCCGGCTTGCACGAGGCCCCCGCGACAACGGTGCGACCAGGGCGCGTGCAGGAATCCGTGTTCTCGATTGAAGGGAAAGTCGTTGACACCAAGGAGCTTGGGAACCATGGGAAGCCGGGCATGAGCGCTGCGGGGGTGGTGCTCATCCAGGCCACGCGGTTCTGGGTTCGGGAGGACGCCACGAATGACGACGCAAGTCATATTGAGCTGGACAAGCTAAGGCCGGTTGCGCAGCTCGGTGGCATGGCCTATGGGCGCATCACCTCAGCGTTTGAGCTGCCGAGGAAACGATGGGCGGATGAGCAGGGGAAGAGTGCGCTACTGTCAGGCTTAGAAGGACTTCGACAAGAGTAGGGCGTTAGATGGGTGGTGACTCACTCGCCACTCATGTATCATATTGTACAACAGACACCACTATAGAGTAAATATACAGTATACACTTTATTAATCACAATAAGATCACTCTCCACTTGCCTTGCACGCTCAAGAGAATGGCATAAGTAGTTGCCTCGCAAGTTCCATTGCGAATGTGAGCCTCACTACGAAGGCATCACAGAATGATCAGCAAGTTGTTGTAATTTTCTTAATTTGTTTTTATTTTCTAGTTTTTCTCCTAGAACTAGATAGACATTATTTTGCTGGTTAACCCAATGCTCGCTCATTAATCATTAATAAAGGGAAAAATGCTAGCTCTGTGCTTTGCCTCTTAGAGAAGAGGTTCGTAAATATATGCATGTGTTTCTTAGTTGAATGACAACCTGTGCCACAATTCCTTGCGCATAGCCGCCGCCATGTGCTTGGTACGCTCCACGGCGCCGCGGTTCTCAATCGCGCGGCGGTGCAGGTAACCCATGCACTCGCCGACTGAGCCCCAGGTGAGGCACTTGTAGGGCTTGGGGGCGGTGCTGTTGGCCGCGGCCTGGTCGGCGAGCGTGGTTTCGTAGTTCATGATGAGCTCGCAGCTGAGCTCGTCGGCCATACCGGCGACTTGGGCACACTCGAGCTTGCAAGTGGGCTGGGCGTTGCTCACGCGGGCACGGTGCGACTCTGTCGCCAGCTGGGTGCTCTCGGCATTGTGCGTGGCCAGCATGAGGTTAGCCTTGGGGAAGGCGACCCTCTCATCGGCGGCGACAGACGTGGGAAGACGCTGGCTGATGAGCTTGTCGGCAATGTCGTTGTACGAGGCGTCCGTGTCTTCCTTGGTGTCATGGATAAGCGAGCGCTCCTCGTGCTCGATATACGCACCGCGGACCAGCTTGATGCCCAACTTCCAGCCCTCTGTGGCCGCCGTGGCAATATGGCGGTCTGCGACTGCGCGTGCGCCCTTGAGATATGCCTGGATGGTGTTGTAGATGAGGGCCTGGCCGTCACCGTTCCAGCGGCGCATCAGCTCAATGGCCCAGTCATCGATGCCGTGCTGCACAGACTGCTGCTCCGCGTCGAACCACAAGCGGGAGCCCTGCTTCTTGGCCTCGGCGCAGAGCTCGGTGAGCGCGTTGTCAATGACTTTTGGCATGGGCTGGCGGGCCTGCAGGGCATCGACGGCAATGGGGCCGGCGCCTGTAATCTTCATCGCAAGGACATCACCGCGCTCAAGCATACGTAGGGAGGCGAGCGAGTTATCTCGCCACGACTGAACCATGTCGTAATGAGCTTTGCTGTACTGTCCGGCCTGCTGAGCAATGCTGTCGCGCTCCTCCTCGGAGAGTACAATCTCCTTGGCAAAAGTGACAATAATGCCCTGGTAGCCGAGAGCCTTGAAGTCCTTGAGGGTCTTGGTGACCTCGGCTTGGTTGGTGCCGGCGCAGAACTGGTCATAGACGACGTTGCGCAATGCTTTGTTGAGGAGAGTGTTGGAATCAGGGTTGAGAAGTGCAATCCTGGGGTGTGTGATGAGACCCATGGCCGCAATCGAGGGCTTTAGCAGTGTCGGCGAGCACATGAGTGTTGTGAGGGCAGCGGAGCGGAGCAGTGTAAGCCATGGGAGGCGGGATAGTGCTGTGCGAGTTGGGGCTTGGATTGAAGCACCGGAAGGGACAGAAGATCCGGTAGCGGTAGAAACACCAGTAATGTGCCGTACACTATCATGCCATTTCACACCGGAGTATCTGTAGAGCGGCTTGGTGAGTTGCCTGCGCAGCACGGTAGTTGCTGGCGAGCGCGCCGACATTTTTGTGGTGGTCTGTGTAAGACGCGACGACGGTATAAGACAAAGAGAGCTACCAGTTTCTCAGTCTTAAAAGACAGCTGTCTTTTGCTGCTTCTTCTTCTTTGCAGACGATTGATATATTCGAATGCAATGAAACATGGATGGGAAGCACAGAAAACATTGCCTTTCGGAATGGAGGGGAGGCCCCTTTCAAATAGGTGGTCATCTGGAAAGTTTGTCTCCCGCTTCTTGTCGGGCCTACGGCTTTCAGCCAAGTTCGTGAAGTTGGTGTCGGAAGCCTTGTCCGGGCCCGATATCGCGAGGATGACCCAGACACACCAACTGCTTCTCGCCCTCTGGTTGGCTCCCCCACAGTTCTGGTCTTCCTAATCTGGACAATCAGGTGGTATCTGTGCAGTGTGGTTGCAGAAGGCAAAAACAGTGGATGTAGTAGTGTAATGGGAATCACAATTGTGTCCACTCGGGTTGGCCGCTATCAACACACGGTCACGACGGCCAATGGCACACCACCAAAAACACGGTCCGTGGCCAACCGGGAGCCGATAACTGCACTATCGCTCTACTTATCATTTTCTCAGTTGAACGCATACATCCGAATCTTGTCTTTATCGCTCCTTTTGACTTTTGTTTATCAGGCATGAATCATTGGTAGAGTAGCCCTCCGAATGATAGCAGCCTCCGCGATCTGCATCAGCTCATCCTGACACCTTATCATTCCAAGACACCTATACAATGACGATTGCAGAAGCTTTTGGTGTGGCAATGCCAATCAAGCCTTCGTAGTGCCAATGCCAAGCCGAATTCCCATCGCTACGCAACCCTGCATAGCAAAAAGGCTTTTCAGGGTCCGGGTGGGAAGCTTCCGTTTCTCACTAGCTTGGCTAGCGCAGGCCCTTGCAATTCCATTCATCAGACTGACTTGATTGAAAACGTCGATTGGTGTCGAAGTTCCATGCGCGGGCTGCACGGCGCCACTTCCTCCACAAAAAAAGGCACGGCTGGGGCTTCCGACGTCTTGTGATGTGGCGACCCGGAGCTGTTGTCTGTGTCGGTCGCCGCGCCGAGTTGGTTAGAGGACGCAATAAATACGTCAGTATTCCGGCATTTTCTTGCTCAATACAGATCAACACTGATTCTATTTGGGTGATGCCTCGATTGTAACTACCTACTCGATCGTGACTCTGGAACAGACTGTTGGCATTCTGCCCAAGTTTGCAATTTTTCCTAGTCGTTTGTCCGTGAGCATTGGATCGTGACTGACGGTCAACAAACATATTACGCCATGATTATCAGAACCATCGCGAGAAGAAGCAAAAACAGTGGAGGAACCCTGTAATCAGTGGCTCTTCCGTCAGCATGCAATTTGAAGTAGACGGTCCTTACTCCAGGGTAGGCAATACGATGACGGTTTCGAGTGGGATGACTGCAATGGTCAAATAAATGTCACTCGTTAGGGCCTGATTTTATACTCTACTAACCAGTTAAAGTAGGTAGGCCTTTTACCCCAATATTTACGTACAAAGCTGTTGATTCTTCTACTAATGACGTTTCTGTTCACCCATCTGTGCTAAAGACCCAAGACGAATACATGTATTACTACAGGTGTATAGATTTCAGCATTTGGTCCTCGTTATTGCTCAACCCTTTAATATTCTACTAGTTAGGTTTTCCTGCATGAAGACATCATGCAAGAAGTAGCGAGCCCGTAAGCAGCCCTGCCGTATATTGATTAAACTGAGACGGAGTTACGAAGCTTGCTGTTGTATGTACCGTCGGAAAGAGAAAGTATTTGTAATCAATCCATAGTCTTTGTATCAATCTTCCAGACTAGGTTGGAATCTTCGATATTGGACCAAGCTTTCCTACCCTTTACGGCTATACATAGACTGCAATGACAGCGTGTAAAAGCCGAAGCGCAAGCCATCACAACCGGGCAATTTCCGGTAGCAACTACTCGTTTGGGCCACCATCGTCAGATTCCAAAACGTGAATGTAACTCGTTATTATGATTTAACCAATTCAATTGGGTTCCTTTTCGAAAGCAAGGGGGATATGAGGCCATTTCTGAGAACAGGCTAACTTAGCCCCAACGTTGTCAGCATGCTAAAGTAGTAAGTATGGGCGTGCGCCTTCGTCAGCAGCACAGGACACAAAGAAAATAGCCAACCAGTGATGATCTGCATAGTAAAGACACTTTGATGTTATTCCCTGAAGCAAGCCGCTCAGCGCCAGAAAGACGCCGCAGTGGCCCAGGACAAGTCCGAAGCTCCCGAACTCACGCAACTCTGGCCCCCAAACGGGTAAATACTCCGTTGATTATGCATTCTTTCACTGCATCAATGCACGCATATGCGTCTCAAATTCTCTTTACTTACAAATGTCCACGTCATGCAGGGCAGGCGGTTTATTAATAATCTGTCAAACACGGGCCAATGGAGTTTTCTTTGCTGCCTTGGGTAAGGCATGAGCGGATAGTTTCTCGTAAACCAGGCAATAGCAATAGTTTTTGCAGTCTTGCGGCAGAGACTGTACTTTGGGGTATTTACCCATCACCTAGTCAGTTATTATCACTGGTTTACCGTCCCGTCTTGGCAGTATATGTGGCTAAGATGCGGCTCCTTACATCTACCTGTGCCCGCCTTATGGCATCTACTGGTATGGCAGAGCCGCAGAACCCTGGAGGAAAATCTGGTGTAGTGGAGGATGATCTGCAGCAAAGTGCTGGCTGCCAAGCTCGTGGTGGAACAACGGCGCGGCGCGGCAGACGCGGGATGAACGTCCACAACTTGTATTGACAGGTGTTCCAGGAACGTTAGATGTGGGGGCGACCCCTATTTCTACGGACCTTGCTTATTTTTTCTGCCTTATGCAAGATAGATTAAAAATTGTGAAGTATGGTTACAGTCAGTTATGTATTCACGTTCCACGTGGCAGCACGGCATCTGGCACAAAAAAACCACCAAGGAACAGACAAAAGCCGAGCTGATCGTCAGGGAAATAAATACTGGCCAAAGGTTGGATGCATTACCTGATTGTCTCTGTGATCAATGCACCAGCAACAAGCGTTGAAAATGGCAGTCTGCAAACATTATTATTAGTCCCCCTTGTCCTCTGTTGTTGATACCACAAGAAAATAGTAGCCATTTATTCATTTCTATGTTTCGAAGTACTAGCTTCGCGAATCTTGGTTCATGTAAGGATACGCCGTCGGAATGTCTTCACAGACTTACAGTGATTACAAAATGGCCGGAAGAGCAAGCCTCTTCTCCTTCCGTAGCAGAATCCTTATCGCCCGTCTGCATCTTGAAGCCTATTGCGGATTGTGAGAGTTTTTAAAAGGGATACGGCCGAGTGTAAACGTCTTACTGGGTCCAATACATCGCCTCTTCAACCGAGACATCTTACTCCGTACCTACTTATGCTAGTCCGAAACATCGAGTGCACTAGTTAGTAAAAACAGTCTTTTATGGACGACACTTGTTGATGGCGAAGAGGCTGAAAGCTTGAATGAGGCCTAGTGGCAACCATGTGGCCCAAGCTCCGGCTCAACCGCAGCCATTGCTGGTCATTTGTCAATTGAGACAAGCCTCCTTTCGCTTTCTGTGCCAATTAGCCCCCGGCTTTCCGTCAAGCATATCCATCGCTAGCTGCCGGTGGCTTTTATTATTCACAGGGCAAAAGCTCACCCCGTTCCATTGAGCTGAGAAGTCAGTCCACAGGGGCACAATGGCCTTCCCTACTGGGCGTGCGGATCGTCAATGACCTAACGAGACATGGCAATAGCCCCCGCCCGTGTCAGGACACATTGATTTGAATTTTACAAAGGAAGACCTTTCCAAAATCCGGCGAATATCCATCCTTCTTGACAGCATGGTTATTTTGGCGTTAATATTCGAAACACGCCCGGCTGATAAGATCGCTGGCAGTCTCTTTCACGCCTGTCTTGCGGGTGTTTGCACAGACACAAATAAGTTTTCTCCGCGTTGACGATCTTCGACGAGAAAGTGCCGACTGTACTCTTGGGGTCGTCCTGTTTTATGTGGCCCAAAGTTACTCCATATTATACCAGGTCTAGAAGCCTTTTTTGCAGTACCGACTTTTGGTCGAAGCATTGTCGGACCCCTGACAGAAAAGGACCAACTGGTCCGCAGCTGGAGCCTGTGTACCCCACGGCTGCTGCTACTTCTACAGGGGTGGTGGAGGAGGACAATGATTGTGCTCTGCATGTCATCGACCGTGCCCCAGTTTGCACCTACCATAACCAATAGCGGTGTGTCCTTGTTGGGGGTCTGTAAACTTATTAGTTGCAGAAAAACGAGGTCCCCCTGTTCTTCCCAAAGTGGTCTTGGGGCTGAAGAGAACTAGCAACGAAACTACACCAAAAGGCTATATAGATTTGTCCATCCCCCACTAGCCGAACCTTTTTCTGTATATGTTCAGTGCTTGGAGAGTGTCATGTTACCGTTCCAGTTGAAATGGACCTCCATCTTAACTAGCGTTGATTTGCCTTACTCCTTCGCCTCGCTTCGCCTCGCCATGTTCCGTCTCTCTTATGAACATAAACCGACCCGGATTGATTAATTGCCCGCTGGACGGCACAAGCGTTGGAGAACGGGGTTTCATTCCCTTTTCTTGGTTTTGCGGATTGAACAACCAAAGCTTCTAAAAAGGAACTCTACGATTGCATGAGACAGAAGAAGAGCTGGTGCATCTTGGAGAGCAGGCGCTCGTTTGTTGGGGGTAAAAAAGACACGACGACTCCACGGTTCTTTTCTCTTTCAGATATACATAAAGAAGCAATATGTATCGATACGGACATAATCACACACAACCGACGGAGGTGCCCGACACGCCGGCGGCGCAACATTGGCGAATGACACTACCTGCGGTCTCTCTCACATTTGGCATTCTTGCATCACTCGTCGTCGGTCTGCGTGTATATGCTTCGAGGCTTTCATCGTGCAAGATACGGGCCGACGATGTCATTATGGCCGCCAGCGTTGTGCTCATGTGGGGAACAGTTGCCTCTGCTCTATTAAGTGAGTACAGTCTGAGGCTCTTGCACTTTATGCCCTTGATATACTAACCTGGCATCTTTTTCTCCCTCTTCTACAGAAGCATTTACTGGCGTTGGAGTACCGGGATGGGAATTACCCAGAGAACAAAGGCAACTACAGGACTTCGTACGTGTTAGAGTGTTCTTCAGCGGCCTCACAAGTCTAGGTGAAAAGGAAAAGGCTAACATCTTGTCGTTTTACTAGAGCTCCTGGTTATTACTCAAGTTCTGGGCCAGTTCAACAGCCTGCTGCAAAGTAGCCATTGTGCTCTTCCTACACCGCGTGGTTGGCTTCACACGCCCCATCAAAATCACGCTCATCACCATTGCCACAATCACGGTCGCTTGGGGTCTTGCCGCCATCTTCTTCACAACCTTTACCTGCAAGCCCGTCTCTTTTTACTGGAACAAGTCAGGTCACAAAGGCCACTGCATGAGTCGACGTGCCTACAGGGACGGCAATATTGTCCTGTCCATGATTAGCATGGTGACTGATGTTGCCATTCTTATAATTCCCATGCCGACGCTGTGGAGATCACAAATGAGCAAGTCACAAAAAATTGCAATGACGTCTGTGTTTGGGATTGGTCTATTGTGAGTTCCTGTGGTACTGATGCGTTTTTAATTGCCTGTTTGCTAACAAAATGCGGCAGTGTCTGCATATTCTCAGTACTGCGAGTTACGCAGTTCTTCTATTTTGATCTAGATCATATTTCAGGCAAGTTCATCTCTATGATCACGACCACCCTTTCCCTAACAACGGCAACAGAGTCAAGCGGTCTTGAGACCCTGTGGACAGTCCTTGAGAATGAGTTTGCCGTAATCTGTGGGTGTGCGCCCCAGATGGCGCCATTATTCAGGTCGTTGCGGATTAATTCCAAGACAAAGAGCTCAGGCTATGCCGGCATGTTCGACACGTCGGTGCTTGGCCGGCACACCAAGATGAGTGTCATCAGAACGACAGTTAGGTTCACAGGCAGCCCCGCCATACCGGGCACGCGGCTATCGACGAGAGAAACGAGGACGTCTTCCGAGATTGAACTGAAGGGCATTGAAGTCCACACAGTGATTAACCAAGAGGTGTCGGCAGAACGGCAGTCGCATAATTATGATTCAGAGCGTTCTTCAACGGCGGTGGAATCTGGAAGTTATAGTCGCATTTAAAGCATCTTTGCATTTTTCCGGTGTTTTGGCGGGGGGGCATAGCGAGCAGCTTTGACAGCTTTTTTTTCCTTAGATAGATGGCATTTTCGTCCATCAAAATATTGTTCAAATGGTGCATTATACATGAACGTGGTGTGGTGATGACGCTGGTGGGATGTGTATATGTGGTATGAGTGTTTACTCCGTGTTGGCGGGCATTTCCTTATCTTGCTCAAGCCATTGAAACGCTAATTTTCTTTTGGTAAGCAACTGACGAGGTTGACAACTGGGTGCATTATTGGTTGCTCACGTTGTCTACACATTGGGCATTGGCCCCTTGATGTGTCTTGTTTAATCCACTCCATGATGCAGTGCTAGACACAAGTCGGTAAGTAAGGAATCAATATGTTAGAATATCCTTAAAAAATACATACCATGTGAAAGTTGTGACCACACTTGCCTGATACTGTTTCGTGTTAGCATTACAGATCTGTCTGGATATTCGGCCAGGTACAGTAGGCGTACACAATGTACAGTCATCACCCGGATACCGGCAAGAAGGACATGTTCCATCGAAATGCACTTGGCAAATACCGCAGACGTCGTCTTCAGGGATATCCCAGCGCCAAGTGGCGACTGTATTCCACTCCTTGATGGTAACCTTCATGCTGTTTCTGTGGTAGGGGGGATGGCGTTATAGCTAGTGCATGACAAATCCGCTTCTGCAGTTAGGGAACAGGCAGAGTGGTACGGTGTCTATTCGATGACGAGAGACAGGATAAAGAGTTTTTCTCTTTATATTAGAGCTCAGTATTGGTGTGACTTGGCGAACATGGGGTGACGTGATTAGGCGTGTCTGGCGATGCGTGAAGGTGATGGTGGCTTGTTGCCCGTTTGTGAGGCATAGCTCCGAAGGTTTTTAGTGGGCCCCAAGCGGCTGACGGCGCAGCGAGATTGAAGGCTAGCGCTGGCAGCCACGAACTTGGCGGTTGCACAGGGAGTCGTCAGAGGCTGTACGGCCGGCTTCCGAAGTTTACAGTGGACTCGACAGTGGACTCTTCAGCGCCCATTTGACCGACAACGGCTCTTGGACTCTGCCAGACTATCAGAAGCTTGCCGCCACTGGCCCAAGCTCCCCGCATCCCCAGCTTGCCATGACGCCAACCTCTCCTCCACTGGCCGTATTTGCCATTGTATTCTCAACAGCGTCATTGTGCTAAACACGAGTGACTGAGCTGTAGTTCATTAACAAGAAGATTTGTTTCCCGAAAGCTAGGAAAAGATTGCCCCCTGCGATACAATAGCGCCAAGTTTCTGCTGCAACATCCGACACCGGTCGCTCCATCACCAGAACCTCTTTTTTCCCCCATCTCTCCCGCGTGCCCTGTCTACCTTTGAAACCTGCAGGTAACTGCCCGCCTCTGGCCATGGGATTTGTAGCCGTCGGACGGACTGCCCGTGTTGGTCTGCCGCGGGCCTTGTTCTCCAGCATGGCTGCGCTCGGTCGTCGCAACTTCTCCTCCTACCTCGTCACCCCAAAGGAGCTGCACGAAGCGCTCCAGAAGAACCCGCCTTCGTCCATCAGCACAGACTCGCGTGTGATTCCTCTCTGCGCGTCATGGTTCCTGCCCAACGCCGAGCGCACGGGCATCGAGGTCTTCCGGGAGCAGCGCATACCCAAAGCGCGCTTCTTCGATATCGACAAGGCCATTGACAAGCGCAGCCCATACCCGCACATGCTCCCCAACGCCAAGGGCTTCGCGGGCGCCATGAGCGAGCTGGGAATCCGAAAGGAGGATGTGGTGGTTGTGTACGACTCAAAGGAGCTCGGTATCTTCTCGGCACCCCGCGTAGGCTGGACCCTGAAAATCTTTGGTCATGAAAACGTGCACATTCTCAACAACTTCAAGCTGTGGGTGGATGAGGGCTACCCGACCGAGTCGGGCGAGCTGTATAGCGTCGAATGCTGTCCATACCCTATCCCGGAGCTGGACGAGTCCAAGGTGGCCAGCTTTGAGCAGACCAGAGAAGTTGCGCTCGACTTTGGCAAGGAGGGCGCCGAAGGCGTGCAGATCTTGGATGCGCGACCCCACGGACGATTCACAGGCCAGGCGCCCGAGCCGCGCGAGGGCCTCTCGTCCGGACACATGCCCGGCTCCACCAGCCTTCCATTCAGCGAGCTGCTCGACCCTGCCACCAAGGCATTCCCGTCTCCCGAGAAGCTCAAGGCTATTCTCGCCAGCAAAGGCGTCGACCCTAACAAGCCCATCATCTCCAGCTGCGGAACTGGTGTGACAGCCTGTGTCATTGAGACTGCTCTCGAAGTAGCCAACTATGGAACCCCGGAGTCGCGAAAGGTGTACGATGGCAGCTGGACGTAAGTTTCACAGTACATGTTGACGAAAAGAAAAGGCAGCAAGCTAACAAGGTTTCTAGGGAATGGGCGCAACGTGTGCAGGCTAGTGATAACCTTATTCGAAAATCCGCGTAAAACCCTGGTTTAATATGGACTGTCTAATACGGTGAATGGAATACCCGATCTGATATATCCCTTGTACGCAAGTCTTTGTATGATTATTTCCGGACATACTACACTCTCCTCGAACTTAGTTATTGCGATTGGTGATGCAGCAAAAATGCGATGCTACGATATTTACATGGTGTACAATATCTCCATGATGTTCGCATGTCGTGTAACGGAATAGCTCGACGCTATGCAGGTCATGCTTCTGACTGCCTACCTGCTTTTGTCTCACAATCGCATGTAGCAAATTGAAGAAACGCATGCCGCATGCCGCATGTCGGTTAAATGGCGAAGACTGTGTCAAGCAAACCATTTTGGGTTTAGCGTAGATCTTGCCGACATTTGTGCCTCGGAATCCAGGCAGTAACAAAGGCATCCAGGACCTGTACCTGGTACCCAGAGAAGCAAACGTTAGGGCTCGCCTAAACTCCACCGCACCACCAGGGAAAAAAAATTAGGAAACCCACCCAGTGTGTGTGCCAAACCCCCCGCCAAGCGTAGCGAAAAAGTTCCCATCACCAGTTTGCCGCCCCAGCACAGCTTCACTTGCGCAACAACACCAACACCCAACAACAAACCCCCCCAACGACAAACCTATAATACATCATGGCTGACCGTGGACGTGGCGGTGGTTTTGGAGGCCGTGGCGGCGCTGACCGTCGCCCTCGTGGCCGTGGCCGTGGTCGTCGTGGCGGCAAGTCTGAGGAGAAGGAGTGGCAGCCTGTCACCAAGCTCGGCCGTCTCGTCAAGGCTGGCAAGATCAACAGCATGGAGGAGATCTACCTGCACTCCCTTCCCATCAAGGAGTACCAGATTGTCGACCACTTCCTCAAGGACTCCCTCAAGGACGAGGTCATGAAGGTGCGCATCCCTTCGAGATATATTCACGACCCATTCGACCCCGAAGATTATAAAATGAGACTCGCCTACTGATGACAATTTGCCCTCAATTGCAAATTTTGGGGGTTGGCGAGTGAATTTTAATCAACGGGCTGGGACGAATTCAAAATGGAACAAAAGTGCAGGATTGCTAACGTATATTTTTCCCCATCGTACAGATCAAGCCCGTCCAGAAGCAGACTCGTGCTGGTCAGCGTACCCGTTTCAAGGCTGTCGTCATCATCGGCGACTCCCAGGGTCACGTTGGTCTCGGCATCAAGACCTCCAAGGAAGTCGCCACTGCCATCCGCTCCGCCATCATCATTGCCAAGCTCTCCGTCATCCCCGTCCGTCGCGGCTACTGGGGCACCAACCTCGGTGCGCCTCACTCCCTTCCCTGCAAGGAGTCTGGCAAGTGCGGTTCCGTCACCGTCCGTCTCATCCCCGCCCCCCGCGGTACCGGCCTTGTCGCCTCCCCCGCCGTCAAGCGCTTCCTCCAGCTCGCTGGTGTCGAGGACGCCTACACCTCGTCCGCCGGTTCCACCAAGACCCTCGAGAACACCCTCAAGGCCTGCTTCGTCGCCGTCTCCAACACCTACGGCTTCCTCACCCCCAACCTGTGGAAGGAGACCAAGCTGCTGCGCAGCCCCCTGGAGGAGTTCTCTGACTCCCTCAAGGAGGGTAAGCGCGTTTAAGCGATGCGTTTATCGGGGATTTCTTACTGGTAGACTCCATTACGAGGTGACGTCGTGATGTGAGGGGCAAACATTTTATTTTATGAAAGGGATAGCGGTTTTATAGGGCAAAAAATTTAACGTCAGTAACGTGGGCGCCATTGACGTCTCATGGCTTCCTTCTGAAATAACAAAAAGTTATACAAACATCTGGGTCGAATCTTCATATGTGATATATGTGACATGTGTGAAGGGACTGTTCCTGGTCTTCCAGCATGGGCAACTACTAATGGGCACCATGACGCCCTAATTAATGGTATAGTAGTCTATCAAGAGCGGCTCAATTGCATTCAGTCTTTGTCCACGTCCGTCCCTTTTACAGATGCGTCGGCCCGGGTGCGAGTGGTACTCTTAGACCCAGTCGGCCAATTATTCACATGAAAGAATTGCTTCGTCGGGCCACTGGTCTTGGAAGCGCGCGCAAACGACCACAGCGCCTCTCTGCGCGCCATCGTCTGTCCGTCTCCAACCGCCACCGGTCCAACATCGCTCTCTGGCGGTACTGGCAGCGGCCACAGCATCGTCTTGTTCTTCGACGCCTCCCTCAGTAGTTTTTGGCGGACCAGCTCTTTGCAGCGCATCTCCACCTCATCCGTGCTGTCCTGTCCCATTTCTTCGAGCGTCTCTGGCGCCGTGGCGAGCATAACGTCTTTGTAGGTGCGGATCGCTAGGCCGTTCCTGGATTGCGGCACGTCCTCCTTTTCCATGTTGGTGGCCCAGTGCGTTGCGAGCGCCTCCAGGTTGGCCATGTTTCGTTGCTCGTAGTCTGGGTCGCTCAGAAGGCACGCGTAATCCGCGTTCTGGGCCTCGACCTCTTGCAGGGTTCGGCCCAATCGGTAGGCTAACCGGCAGAAAAAGGCGGCCGTCCTCGTGTAGTTCCTTTTAATCTCGTCGCGTTCGTCGAGACACTCCACCACGCTACGCAGGTCTTCGAACCTGGGTGTTATGCTCGGCACATCTGGATTCTCGGGTTCTAGAATTTGCTCCGAGTCTTCCATCTCGCTGCCAAGGGAACCCTTTCGTGGCCACCGGAAAGCGTCTTCCGGGTTCACCTCTCCAGGGCACACCTGGATGTAGTCAACGCCTCCCTCGTGAATGGCTCTGGTTTAAACAGTTAGCATGGGGAGTTAGAACCACTGGTTGTTTGGAAAATTGAGGGAGAAAAGCATGGCAACTTACTGAACAATTCTACGTTCTATGAGCTTAGGCATGTGACCTTGAAGCTCTTCTATGGTAAACCTGCGCGCTACGACAGGTCCGTTGCAAGGCTCGTTTACCAGCTCCATGAAGGTTTGCAGCGTCACACGCTGACCGTCTGCAAAGGTGCCCGGTTGCAGAGAGGACAGAATCTTCCTTAGCCTCTTGCATAGCACAGCCAAATGCCAATTCTTCATGGTCATTCTATCCAGGCCCTTGTACGGATTCGTTACATTCTGCGACGGCTGGTTAAGATAGTCGAGCCATCGGATTTCCTGCTTCTGCAGACGCTCAAAAGCTTTGTGACTCGGGTTGTCTGTATCTGTATACGAAATGCCCAACTCCACGTACCGATTCACCTCGTCGAGCAGCAGCCGAGGCGCGCGCCGGCTCAAACGCCGCAGACTGCTGCACAGCAAGCGCAATCTGATCCGGTCGCCAAGGCTGATGCGGGCCTCCCTGTCTAGGAGCTGCGTACTGGAGATGGGGCCGGTCCGATTCGGCGGGATATCTGAGGGTGTAAAGGGATTTTTGCTCTTGTTCGTCCTTTCCAGGTCCTCCGCTGTCTTCCATTTCGCACCTTCGCTGGCAAGTTCCAAATTCGCCGTCATGCGATTGTGCCAGCGGGTATAGAGGAAAGGATCCGTCGCGTCCTTGTACGGCGCGTCGGTAAGTGTCAAGGTGTCTAGCGGAAGTAGATCTAGGTCTTCTTCTTCCTCTTCTTCATCTTCGGCGTAGTCTGGCGATGGTAGGGTGCCATCTGCTCCCTGCTTCATTTTTTGCTTTCCTTTACCCAACTCAGTGGACTGTGAGAAGTCCTGCGAGCTGAGGACCGCAATCGGATTCGGCAGATTATTCACTGGATTCATGACGTCTGGCCACAGTGTGTGATCAAGTCCCAGATGCTGATTGTGATAATCCTCGTAGATGGTATGCGCGCCAAACATATCCACCACCTCATCTAGATCTTCAGACCAGCGCTGCTCATTGCGTATCTGGAGAAGCTGGGCGAGAAAATCTCGAATCTCGGCCGCTTCTGTCGCCCAACTAGCCCTCTGCTCAACATTAGGACTTGAAAGATACGCCTTCAGTTGGCGCAGCATGAGATGAGGCGGTTCGAGGAGGTGGCCTTTGTATTCAATGCGCGGCTCACCTTCTGCTGTCTCGTTTACATCGGGTAGTTTTTCCGCGTATTTTATTGGCTCAGTCCCTGGAAACTCCGACATGGTACTCTTCTGGGCATGGTCAGCCTTGGTTGACGATTCCGCGGCTTGGGTCGCCGGTCGAGGCAGTGTAAAGCTGATGTGTGTACCGATGGGTCGCAACTCTCCATTCTGACCCTGCGACACACCATTGAGTTTTGTTTCAAATATCTCGAAGACTGCGCGCACGAGAAACTTGTCCCTCGCGCTTGGCGGTATACGCGGATCGTCCGCCGCTATATCAAAAGCTTCAAACGCAGCAACGGCCTGAAGCTCCTGTTCTTGCACTGGCATCCACGAGCCATCGTCGCGCTGTCGCCTCTTTGCCACCCAACTATTGGAATTACGAGATGAAATCCCAGCCCTGGAGCGCTTCTTGGACAGAATCTTTTGGGTGTCATCGGCCGTTGTTCCGTCGGCGTCCTCGAGCGCCTGCCGAAGCGCCGGGTCCTGGATGAGTCGCGGGTACTTGCCGCCAAAGATGAACACCACCAATTCCTTGCATGATGAATGCTTATCGAGGAATTCATTGAGAGTTTTATACGCTAAATGGAGGTCGAGTATCGAAAACAGCCGTTTGTCATTGGCAAAGTGTTGTCTATCGCGACGAATTTCGATGGGCAAATCGCTCGCGTGCTGGGATAAGTAAATACCGATTGAGGCTTTTTTTGGTTTTTGAGGGAAAAAAAAAAGTTAGCAGCGCATTGCACTATAACTGCTCGTGATTCGCGATCATCTTACATAAATTACTCAAGGCCTTTTGAACAAGCTCAGCCGGTGTCAAGGGGCTCTTGTCGAGGAAGCGCGAAATTGGAGCCATTGTTCTTCAGACTGGGTGACTGAAAAGTGCAGGCAAAGAAATACCATTTAATAACTGTAAATTACTAGTTTCAATCATTTCATTTTATTTTACCATGTCATTTTCGAGGTATTTGGCTATTAAAAACGTCACGACTGTTCAACTGAAGGCGTTGTTTACCGCGAATTACATCTTGAACAAAGAACAAAGAAGACCAACCACCGGGCGCACCTACCAATCACACTACAGAAGCAAACAAGACCTTTGTACCTCTTTAACAAAGAGATACGAAACAAAGAGATACAAAACAAAGAAATTATTTATAATTCCACAAGAGTACTGTAAAAAGACGGCATGCTCACATTCAATGGTGCGCTAGGCTGCCCAAGCCGTGCTCAAGTTATTTCTTCTGTTGGCGTCTCTTCGTGAAGACCAGTAGTTACGTATTACAGACCGAACAGCGGGAAAGATTACAGAACTTATTCAAGAATATGGCATAGGAGTCTCTAAATAAAACCATGGACTACGGATTTTGGTGGCTGAGAGGAGCAAACGCAATTGTTTACAAGGCTGCTATATGGTGGGAGTTCACCCGTTCAGTTGGAATCTGCTGTTTTTACCAATTTACCCCAATCATCTCACAAGATCTGAGTAAATAATGATAGGTAACTGCTTAAGCTGACGTAGAGACAGTAGATTTGCGGATTCGTTGTCTCGCGTCATAAAACACAATGGCCAGATTATTCTTGAGGTTGTCAGTCCGAGAACATGATATTACACATAAGTCGCATGTTGGTTTTATCTCAATCCCTCCGTTTCTTTCATCAGTAGTCGCTCATGACTCATCAGCGGCTAAAAAAAGGTAAGAATAGTAAGAGTAGTACGATTGATAAAATTTCCGAGTTCAATACCCAGCTCATCACTCGAACTGATAGTTTTTGTAGGGCGCGGCAACTTGGGTACTCGAAAGTTTTCCCGTGAACCTTGACGTCTGGCTAGACTATAGTAGAAGAATAATTCCCTGTATCTCGTCCAAGGCAAGTTCTCCCACTTGTACTGAATATTTTCGGTACTTGCTCTTGTTCCATCTGATTAAAACATTCATTGTCCAACGCTTAGAAGCTTCGACGGTTCCATTCATATACGACGGAGATTAGATCTTCTTTCTCGCGCAATGGATCTGGAGAAGAATCTTGCGTAACTAGACGTGTTGGTGATGTTTTTATACCATGAATCAGCCAAGGAAATCCATGAGGCTAACAAGACCAATGAAGACACCATAAACGTGATGGAATAAAGACCGTAAACAGCAAATGCAAAGATGCTAATCAGTCCCACGGCCCAAACGTATAACAAGACGTGTATTATCGGTTTATAGATACTCTGGTAGTCTTCATGGTTCGAATATATTTGCATGATGCTGAAAAGTAATCAGTGGTCCGAGGACAACAAGAGCAAATGTCATACAGAGAGCTAAGAAATATTAATATCGAAAATGTTTGCATGAAAGGTAAAGAGGGAATCTTTGTTTAGATGGCCCGACAGAGAGCATTTTGACACAGATGTCCATTGTTTCGCTGATCATGAAGGAAGAAAACTCAGTTGGCCAAAAACTGCAGACACAAGTCGGCCAACACACTCGCTCACCATCTTCCTCCCCTCCGTTGCCTCAGCCTTTAGGGCTTTCTGGTTGCCTCACGCACATCCTCGTTGCAAACTCAGTCGTTAATAATTCGCATCCTACAATGTCGTCGGTAAGACAACCCAAATAATAACAATCCATGGCGCTTGCCTGAGCCGCACCGCTTTGCGCCGCCAGCTTGAGAGGCTGGGCTGACATCAATATCCGAGCAAATAGCGGAATAAAAGGCTCGCCACGTCTACGTCTCGTTGTTGCAGCTATGGATCTTACTTGCCGATGCGTTTGCTGGAAGCTCGAAACATGTCCTGGTGCTCTTGCCGATGACGATCCTCCTGGTGTATATGGCCTCAAATCCTTGACCTTGTTGACGTAACCTGATACAAAATAGTTCGCGCCATGGGTATACTTTTATAAGATCAACTGCATTAAAGTACGTGCACAGAGGTGTTTTTATTGAGCAAGGAAACCTGCGCCGTCAGCTTGCTGCAGCAAGTTCGATTCAAAGTGAAATAGTAAGACATGATCCCTTGTAAAAGTAAAATGCCGAAAGTTAGTACTGGTACGTTTAGTAAGAAGGATATTAAACCCTGCTCCTGCCCAGGGTAGATGGCGCGGGCCAAGTTGGACCGAACAGGCATACCCAGCCCGCGGCAACCGTGCGAGCACAGAAAATGTGAGAAAATGCGGCCCGGTTGCCCCTCAATTTAACTCGAAGAAACAGTAGGAGAAACGAAGATCGGGCTTTGTCGGTTCCCGTAAGAATCGCGAGGCTGAGGTTTGTGCGTCCACGCCAAAAGAGGCGTTTTTTTCATTCTTGTCGAATCCATAATGCTAAGCAGGAATAGGAGCAATGTTTCGGTTTCAAAACGCCGTTTTCAGTCTCGCAACGTCTCGACTGCCTGTAGATATTAATAATTATTACAAAGATTACTTCATGGGAAGCCCCTGGGTACAAAAAGAGAGGCACTTATGGAGGTATGAAGAGATGCACCTTCCAAGGCAAAGTCAAGGCCGCTCACTAAGAACAGAAGACTTTGACAGCTTATTAGCTTGCAATTCATTGATTCTGAGAACCCCATGTTTTTTTTATTGAGGATCACTCTATGGAGTACAGTGGAACCGGTTCACCAATAAGCCGATGCGAGAGGAGCTTCATTTCTCTATTGCATATTATGGAGCGCCAGAATCGTGAGGAGAAAACTATCGCGTGGCCAGTGCATCAGCCCCTGTAGATTCTTGCACTGCGCCGCTGATATACACGTGGGCTCTATATTACCGAGGGATAATAACTATCCATAAATGCGATGGTTTATTAGCAATGTAGCGCTGATCCATGTATTCCTTTCAAACGTAGGCTTTCCGCCTCCTGCAGTAGCTTCATCCAGCCTGAAATGGTACAATTTCGCAGATGCGGCTAGACAAGGCGGTTTGCCCAGAAACTGCCTCGGTCGCTCCTTAAGAAACACAAGCGAGCCTGATTTGATATATTCGCCAGCAAAATCGGGAATGGTTTGCAAAGCATTTTGACCAATTGCATTTCGTCCTTCACAGCAAGGCAAAATACATACATTTTAAATTCCTAATGCAGCTGGGAGTTGTCACTTTCAGGTAGTGACATATTATTGCATTCCCAGCTCCCCATTGGCAAGAGTCACGAAACTCCTTGCAGGTGGCGTGCTTGTTTCTTGTTTAGCTGCAGCCGAGCAGTGATTACCACTGCACTGTACTAGTTGAATGAGGAAAAGACACCGAGGACAGGGTGTCAGGAGAGTTGGTTGGTCACGTCACTGCATGGGGGCATATGCAGGCGCAAGGTTCACCGGGAGCTGAACGCAGGCATGGAGTATGGGGCAATTCCTGGGCAGCGGCGCCGCGCAGAATATTGAAGGAACATGTGCAGTGGCGGCCGGTGTAATGTAGCAAAAATCGATATTGCAGTTTAATCGTTTTTGACCGGTGTCCGTTCCACGCATCCAACATCAAGAAACTATAACAGAATAGCACATAATTTTGTTGCGACCGCTCAGACATGACTACAAGTCGTCACGAAACGCGGTTATCTGGACAAGCTTCAGCCGCAAGGCGAGTCTCGACGCAAGCCACTGCTTCAGAAGCTTCAGAAACAGGCCAACGCTGCCCTAAAAATCATGACTAGCTCGAGTCTAGTGTTGAGCTGTTTCTGTTAACTAGTTATTAGCTGCTTTTGTTGGTACTGTACCTGTACGTTCTGGTACATACTGGTAACGTTGGTGGGCATGCGTCGACGTGGCGTCGAAACATCCTAGCTTAGCTGCAGCATGGGGCCATGGCGATTCCGCGTTAGCAGCGGTATTCCTCCTCATTGACACTGAACATGGCATTGTTCGTGGAGTAATCCAAAAGTTGGCGGATGGGTCGTGGAGATTTCGGCCATTACTAGCTGCTGATTTTTGACGGGGCGTTTCGAGACCAGTGCGGTTTTCGAGGCTATGAACGAACAGTGGTGACGTCGAGATATCGAGACATCGAGATGTTCACTACATTTTGCAAGGGTATGGGCAAGTCGGAGGGTTTTGAAAGAGCGACAATCGGGCGACGCCAGAAACGCGTGAGGAAAAACTTGAAATTTGCATTAGAGCCTCTACAGACTTTTTTCAACAATCCCATAGTTATGCACTGCATGGTTAATGGAGAAATGCACACCTCGATGACCACTCTACCCCTATTCTGAGAATAACATTTCTCAGGAGTAAGAACCTTCTGAGGCGTTTCGCGCGCAGCAGTAGAGTTGTGCAGCCAATTGCACAGTCATTAACCCCTACTAGACAGAGAGCTCTCTGGGATATTGTGTAATAAGAAGAGACTGAGTATAGCAAGCGTCGCTTCGAAACATGACGTTGTTTGGGTAAACGGAGAACTGCGCCGACAATACAAGTAGCTTGGTAATACTCCGTACTACGAATCAAGTGTCTGGCCGAGGCTAAGGGCTGACTGGTCGTCCATTGGATGCAGATACGAGTGGCTGGGAAAGCGCCATCCGCGCCATGGCTTGCAGTATTGTTCAGGCATAAGACCGTTTCTACAGCAAAAAGTGGCATCTAATAATAATCAAACTGTGCAAATGGCTTGTAGCCCAAGTGAACAGGGGTTAATCGCAATTTAAAATTGTAGGTGGCTCGTTATCAGAAGGATCGCGATCGTGATGTGGCCCAACATAAGATGGAGAACGTGCTAAACGGCAAAAAGAACTTGAGGCATGTCGTCAAGATTTGTAGGAAGCTCCTTCGTGGTGACACTAGTTACTAGTTTTGTACATATTGTACAAAAACTCCATGCCAGGGCCAAGATACCCAGGGCTCTGTAGAGACGAAGTTTATCACGCTGTTCATCAAAGGAGATGTGGCGCAGCTTCACCTGAAGTCTTTGCCAGAGCAGCTAGCCTCATTACGCGTTTTCCATACAGTGGCAGAGTTGTATTTGGCTTGCCAGCCACACGACACGCTGAGAAGGCAGCAACATCGGACTACAGGCGCCCACCTTGAGTGCAACAGTAGATCTGCTTTAGTTACATGTACCCCCAGAGCTGCTTCAGAGGAGCTCGAGAAGCAGTAACTAGGCTTTCTGCTTGCTCTAACACACGAGCAGCGTGCTAAAAGTAGCCTGTTGATTTGAGGTACTAAAGAGCTGTTAAAGCAATCCGGCAAACCTTGATGTGGCTCCGACTGGACTAGATCGTCCTATAACTGCTGGAGGCTAATCACAATTTACCACGCCGTTCCCAGGTAAGGTTGCGAAAGCATGGGGAAAAAAAAACTCTGGGTCACGGAGGAAAAGTGCATGCCGATTATCAGAGCAGCGCAATTCGACTATTCTGGACAGCTAGTGCTTTGTCCTCCGATGTTTTGCGGATCTTTAAATGACCCGCTATGGCCGCAGCCACATGGGTTAAGCAACCACCAAATTCGATATCTAATAAACCTGCTCCGTTGAAGGCAGAGAGCCTTCCTTGGCTTGGAGCTCCAGCTGAGAAGCAGGCGTGGTGCCTGTGGGCCAAACAGGCTGTGAGCCAAGCAGCCTGGGCCAGGCGTTCGTTATCAGGAATAGGCCCATCGCTAAATCCAGTCCGATGCAAGTTGTAGCAGTGTAACTTGAACACGGAATAACAGCATTGATGTCCGTTCGGCTGCTCCGCGGGAGGGGTTGCGTGCTAGCAAGTAGCAAGACATGGCATGTGGTCAATAACCGATGCAATGCAGCCGCTGAACGAGAGCTGCATGGCATGCTTTGATGGCGTGCTCCAGCAAAGTCGTGGTAGCTCAGCGGTAGGTGGCTGACCTTGGATGCAAATTGGCCCACTGTGTATTTTCGGTTCAAGTGGTCCAATATGGCTTAGAACGCGGGGGAGCTCATCAAGCTTTAGACGGCATTGAACAAACGAATAGCAGTTTGAGAAGGACTCGCTGCAACGCCAACGCCACTAGGTTCAAGGCTATCGTTTGCCACTGCCCTTGTCCAATCCAGGTTTCCATTGATGTTTCGTGCGGGCTTGTCAGGTCTCGTGTCCACCAAACCAAGGTCTGGATTGCGTCGGATTCTATACTTGATGTACGTATGACACAAGACTTTTTGAATGAAAAAAGGTGAAGAACGATATGATTTTGTGGTGGAGCTCACAGCGTATGGTCAGATCGTACCCTGTAGGGGAGGCGTGTAAACTTTACACCTGTCCCCAGTTGACCACGCAGAGAAAACACATTGAGTAATTCCCTGTGCTTGTTGTCATGATGACAGTGGGTGATATGATATGCTGGTGTAACATTTAGGCCACATATTTGCCCCAAGAACCCATTAGCTCAGCCGCAGGCATCAATTGGTGTTATGCTCAATCGACGACCAGATATCTCTATATGATGGGTAAATGTTGAGCAGGGGTCTGTCGCTAGTTCAAAGTCAATCGACAGCAGTTGGTTCACTAATAAGAAGATCCTTGATCAAGAATGTTAGCGGGTATATTAAAATCGTGATTTGACGTGATGTGATCTGACCTTGGACTCACCAATTGACATCAATTCGATACCTAATTCCAGCTGAGAAAACGAAGATGCAGAAAAAGAAATTCTGACTCGGCACTTGCCTTCTGCCGATTGTCGGGTATGGATAAACCCGCAACCAGCGTAGTGCTTGACTGGTTGGTGTCAACGCCGTCCATCTACTTCTAAACTGACCGCACTTCCGGGACAGCTGTTTTTCGTTTGGCCACAGTTGATGAAAATTCATTCTAGAATTACAAGTTGTCACCACAGTCCACTTGAAAAATTGACTTCAATGAGGGGTTGGGCTTTACCGCCTCGAGCTTCCCCTCGTCTTTCCCCTCCGAACGGTCCCTCTTTGCAACGAAAATTTTCCGTTGACGAGTTACAGACGCGGGGTTATATTGTCGGTCTGTCGTTTGAACAGGGACCAGAAATAAATCTGATATCTCAACCACAAACTGCTCCGTACATGTCCGTTTTAACCGGGAGATAGCGTTGTATGTGGAGGACTTCCACAGGGTGTGTGCCTTTCCAGAAGGCTGGGACATGACCCTGTCGCGTGCATGGGTTCGCGTCTTCTCTGGCAACTGCTACTGCAGTCTGTCATCAGCGCGAGGCTCGTCTCCGCTGAAGAGGAGGTGAAGAAAATTTGATGAGAGAGAATGCGGGTGCAGACAGAGCTGTGTTTAGATTTTACGGGCATGCTTGACAATGGCATGCACACCGATTCCGCTTTGAGAGGCTCGTTTGTCCGTGCAATAAGCCACTCTACAGGTGGTGGCGGTTTGAATACAGCGGCTGGGCGCCTATACACAACTTCTCTTCGTGTTTCCTGCCCAGTGGGCATGTACAGGACATGTACGGAGTACCAGTAGCTATAATACGCAGCAACTATTAACGGCATCAACCGTGCCAGCGCTAAGAAGCTGACTGGTGGCCCAAGTCGCCTTGTAAGTACACTTCCTCCCCACTGATGAAGAACTCTCCACGAGACTTCAGGCAGTAAATGCCGAAGACCAGGATCTACTAGGAATGGCTTGTCAGATCCACGAACCACACACGAAAAAGACCTGCAGATGCAGCTATCAGTATTACATGCAGAAGAATTTCTTCATCTCCACGCCTTTTGGAGTCCGTCTATAGGCTCGCCGCTTCGCTGCCATGACCCGTATGAAAAAGAAGGCCCGCATCTTGACATGTCTCGTCACCAGCCCAAGTAATGACTTTTCTTCTTCTATGCACGCGATTTTTGCAAGATGATGACATACTATGGAGCCTTTGGAGACCCTTTTCTCCAACACCTGAGCAACGAGGCGAAAGACCCTCTTCTGGTCCTCTTATGCCCTATGGAACGTTGTCCATCCGCCCACTCCAATGCAGCAAGGCATCCACGAAGCCATCATTGTCCAGTTCACGTCGTTGGTTCATAAATTTGCTATAACTACCATTCTGACGGTCGGGACGCCTCGTCAACGCTAGCCTGATAAAAGCAGCTGCATGGCGCATCCACCAGGCAAATCTGGTTTCCTGCACGTCCCAGCCCCGCCAATAGTTTGCCCAAAAAAAAAAAGGCATTTGCCTCTGTCCATTTGCCCCATTGTAAAGCAGGCACCACTGGCGCGGCGGTTTCGCGTTGGCTCTGATGGCACGGAGCCTTTGGTGGATGATGATGCAGCGTGGTCCGTCGGTGGGCTTGTTCTCTGGAATTGGGGGCTTTTTATTAGTTCGCTGCTCATGCGTGCTTGGCTTTGACAGTGTTTGCACAAAGCGCCGGGGCTATGAGGAACAAAGAAGCCGTTTATCTCGGGAAGCTCCGAGTACCACGCTGAATGACTCTTGTCGCCCATTTCCTAGTCACTGGGGTATGACCACTCTGGTATCTCTGCTGACGGCTGCCCCGGAATCGCCTCGTTCGTTTTCTTGTCCAGCTATTTTTTTTAATGGCCAAACCCGCCAATGATAACTGGACTTGGAGGGGCGGAAGAGCGGATCATTGCTGCATGGCCCCTGGCAGGCGAACCACTTGGCAACCATAGTTTGACTCCACGTCGCAATGCATTTCTCAATGTGTCCTTATTTGTGCTGTGCTGTGAAGCCTGCCGTGTGAAGTTGCATCATTGTGCGGTTGCTAGTCCAACAAGTTCAAGGTTCTGATTATGTTTCTTTCTCGTGCCATGCTCAAGTACGGCAGGGCTCTCGTTGTCGAGCGAACGCATTGCAATTTCGCTAATCGAACAAGCCACAAGTTCAAGGGCCTGGAAACAGCTGGTAGCACAGACGCTCATAGGCTGACACAAGAGTATCAAATTGCTTCTTTTCGCGATGTACCCGATGTGAACGGCAAGGATGCATGCTCATTACATCATGATCCAGTATACAACAAAATTAAAAGGTCCTAGACGGCGATAATTCTAATTCAGCACATGTCTAAGACCTTCATCGCTGCATAGTCAGTCCTGTAGAACTTTTTTTCTTCTTCTTCGTCGGTGCTTCCCCAACGAGCCATGATCCACATTCCAAGACACTGACTAGCCGACTTGTATAAGCCTCGGGGAGGACCCATGCTCGAATTTATACTACTGGTGTGAAACAGTGATTACCAGTAAAGAAGAAAAAACAACCCCCCTTTGTGAAAGAATCGGCAGGTTGGGGTCCCTAAATAGGGGACAAAGATGTGTCTTGCACATTATTTTCTTCACAGGGACCCTGGCCCTTCATTTATGAAAGGACACTGGCGGCACGGCTGGGTAGAAAAAGCCTGACGCCGCCCGTGACACACACCGCACACGGGCCTCATGTTACAAAGCTGAGGCAGGCGCCATGTCTTTTCCCCAGACAGGTAAATCTTATTTAACCGACCAGCCGGGTTTATTACTTTTCGTATTTACCAGTGCCTCGTCTATCTCCAAGGTATTCTCCCTGGACAACCGAAACGCGGCCGATGGAAATGCCCCTTTGTTCCATGCAACATTGACATAAGTTCGTGTTCTGCTTTGTCTCTCGGACTCATTCGGGACTTGCTACAAGTGCCTTCTCTTTTGCAGATGGAACTAGCTAGGGGAGGGCGTATCGTTGGAAGGAAGTTTCACGACAGACGCGCGACATCTTCAGAACAGGAAGGCCCAAAAAAAAAAAAAAAAAAACTCCAATTATTCTGCCATGGAAACCAAGCTTATTGTACATGCTGTGTACCGTTACTCCTCTCGATGCATTATTCCTACCAATGATACTGTTGCGAAAGCCGCTTTCTCACTACCTATCTGCAGGGTCCTGGACTAGGTGGGCACAAAAAATTGTGGTACTTTGGTGGGTGGTAGTTTTCTGGCCCTTGCTCTCCCATTTTTCCCGTGGACTGGCAAGGAAGAAGAGCTTCTTTTCCTGGTAAACCTTCTTTGGCCTATCTCGCACTCACCGACTGGATGAAAAACTCGTTATTCAATCCACAAGTGGAATCTACTAACGGCAAAGATACCGATGGCCCGCAGGTAAAAGAGGAGCTGAGAGGCCACGCGACACGGTAATGAGAATTTATATTGGGCGGGGAGAGGCCCTCTTTTTGCACAGAGGAGTCAATTATATGCGCATTTGCACGCAGCATTAAAGCCTTTGTATTCTGTGTGCTGTGCAAATCTGTAAAATAATGGCACAAATCGGCACTAACTTCTTTCGTCCCCACCCAGCGCGCGGGAGGACAAGCCACGCCAAACGCGGAAAGGAGGGGCGGGTTGGTGCTCCCGCCACAGCGGCTGGTGCTTGTGGAGAAGTGTTTCAAGCGTCCTCATTGGCTGCTGCTATGAGTTTCAAGTACGACTCGCCCAAACAGGAAAGCTTCCAGAAGCTCCAGTATAAGTTATGCAGCCACTATAAAAGTCGTTTTTTGCGCTGGTCTCTTGCACAGTAGTTACTTATTGCTGGTGCTGCTGTGGAAATTATAGTGACTCTTTACTATGCAACCACTTTAGCGGCCCAACGACATTACAACGCATGGCACCCCTTTTTGACGTTTCGCACCATAGCTTCATGGTATTTGTGTGAATCAATCAATCCTGGCTTCTGGGTTTAAAAAAGAAAGACGGTGAGGCCAAGTTGTACCTTCCTCATTAATCTCTCTCCCTGGTTGGTGATACATCTCAACAGGCATCGAAGAAAAAATAACTAAGCAACCACACCCTCCGTCTCGTCGCCAGCACCCAATGGGCTAAAGCCGGAAAAGCTGGTTTCTTGTTCATAACACGCCAAAAGGTCTGACAAAAAAAAACTCAAAACTCAAAACGTACACGCCCTCCTCCGCCTCCGTTTCCACAGCCGCGCGTGCGCCATGTTCGAGGCGGAGCAACTCCCTCATCTCGGCCGGTGTAGGATTGACAAGACTGTCACTTATTACTGACTGTGTGCATTGTACACACAGTAGGCCTGTCGCCTGCCCAGAAAAAATTAAAGTGTACGACGGAGTACCGTATCCAGTTACACTGTCGGAGAAGTTGACTCGGTGGGACAAGTTTGGAGGGTACGAAGCGTGCGCTGGCCTTTGCCCCCGCATAGTAAGCGTAGGGACTCCAGAGCGACGGAACCGGAGAGAGTGTGCTTTGGGGGCGTCTGGCAAGACATTTATTGTAATTTTTAAAGAAAAAAAGAAAAGAAATTGTTGAAATGGATGTGCGTCTTGATCCCTGCTTCATTAGTTGTGCACAGCAACTCCTTTTGTGTTTCTTGTAACAATACTCCGTCCTGGACGGTACAGTACAAAGTAAAAAGAAATTCATCTGCAATCTTAAAGTGCGTGCATGTTTAACACACCGCCCGAACAACAAGGCGTAAATAAAACAAAAGAAGAAGCAAACCTGCCGTGTATGTATGTATGTATATACTTCTTTTTTTTCCTTCTCGTAAACTGTCTGAGACTCAATGTGTAGTAAAGCAAGCAGGGGACCAAAGGCCGCTCGCTACTGCCGGCTATGTAGCCAAGTAACTAGGCTTTTTTTTAATTGCACTTTAAAGTGTTTCGTTCAACAGGTGGCCCTTGCTGACAATACATGCACGGTGTATTGTACTGGGCAATCAGTTTAGCGGGCTGTGGTTTAAAAAAAGCAAAAAATGAGCCAGCAACTACGGATACATTGTCCTTGGAAGAGACAAAGCCTGGCAAACAGCCAGGGTTCAGCGCTATGATATCGAAATACATTGTGGCGCCTGCAGATAAATACATCAAGAAAAAGTAAAACCCATGGGTATCAAATCTCCTTTTTTATCCGCCATTCATCGCTAAAATAGAGCTCGTGTCCTTTCCAACCAAGGCAGCACGCGTACACACCACACCCGAAATTTATTTGTCGTGCATTACGATTTACGGCCTGCATTGGAATCAGGCGAGGCTTGCTTTATGCCAGGAGGCGCTCGGGTACAGATTTTCTCATTTTACTAGCTAGCCCTGCATTGCGAGGCCACCGAAATGATGCCGTCGCAAGATATGAAGAGGCGTAGCGATTGGGCAACAAATGTTTCGCCCCCAAATAGATATGCAACCACTTTACTTCACTAGCCAGCACAAAATGTAGGAGTATGTGTAAGTATGTGCGTATGCATGTATCTGGTGGATATGTTGGGTCTGCCTTTGATTCTGCAGTTATGTAAGTAGCCAGGCCATTAAAATAGGGGGTATAAATGGCACATCCAATCTCATCCTGGACCTTGTCATGCAGTGTCAAGCAGGATTAGATGAGACTCTCATCTTGTGGCCAGGAACATCTGCGTGACGTGCATGGGGGGCTGGTCGTCCTCATACCCAGAGCAACTTGTATCTAAAAGTGGATGTCACAGCCAACGCCCTCCTGGTTTTATTTTAGGGGACAAAAGCCCAATTTCGATGAGTACACGTACACTGCTTCGTACTCTGTATCAAAACCGCCCTTGAGTAGCACAGGCTCTACACAATAAACGTTTTAGGTATCATACATTTGCCCGTTTACTAATTAATATGACTGGTATATGCATAATCATGAGCTATGAATAGACTGTGGAAGGCATACACGCCGTGTGCCCCCCGCGTAGTACGCACACGAAGCGTAAGATTACTTGTGTAGCGTTGCTTCGTGTGGCTGCCGCTGGCGTGTCGTCAGGCTCGTTCTCCTGCTGTACCCGGCCCCGGAAGAGTCGCGTACCGTTCTGGAGGAGCCCTGTGTAAGCCAATTTACAAACCCGACAGTGCGGGCTCCAGAGATCGGCGCGACCGTTTTAGTTAGTTGTCGGGGAAGAGGCTGGTGTGGTGAGAAGCCATCTGCAGGGCGGTTCATGATCCTGGACCAGCCATACAAATGCATCCATTGTTTTAAAAATTGCCCTTGCTGATACATTAATTGTTTTTTATACATCATGGGATTTGACTGGCTAACACTTTTTCTTCTCACGAGGCTAGTCAGGGGTTTCCAATCTAGTTGGCTGCGCTGTGCTGCGTGCCTTGCATTCAAACCTCCATGTTTTTAACGACCGACGTTAAAAGGAAAAAAATAAAATAAGACTTCATTTGCTTTTTTTGCAGGTTGTCATACCATAGAACACCCCTTTCAAAAAAGCCCGGCTTGAGACGTTAAGCGCCGTGTAAAAGTTCTTATTGTGTATCAGTAGCTTATATAACCAGACAAGCGTGACACAAGGAAAAGCCAAATCGGGCACCACCGTAAAAGAAACCCCCCTAAACGTTAAGAACTAAATAATAGCAAGCGAGGGTAGCCAATTTGGAAAGCCACGAGCCTTTGAGCTGAACCAATATTTCCAGTTTTAGTTCATGGATGGCGCGATCCCGCCCGGCATGAACGGGAGGCCTGATAAACTAAAGCTGCGGGTTCCAAATGAGGCCTCGACAAATGTCTACAATTTGCCTGATATAACCGAATTTTGCATGTGGTATGCTGGTCGTTTAGGCTAGTAATGTCACGCCACAGGTGCGGTTCGTCCAAGAGTGGAAGTAAAATTCAAGAGGGCGCTGGGACGGGGGCTTAGTGGCGCGCATGTTGATGAATATGCGCCTCAGTTGGACTTTGGGCAGCCAGCGGTTCCCCTTATTACTACAGTGCATGCTTCGTATGGCCCTGGATATGGGAGACAGGGGGTGTTCAAGAGAGAATCATACGCTGCTGTTTGCTTCTCCTATTAACATCGCTAATAACGAAGTTCGCAATCAATTAATAGAACAAAGAGACCCGTGGACCCTTGTCACACGCTGCGCATCAGATGCTGAATTAGCTACAACGGAGCTTGATAGGTGAGACAGCTGTTAGCGGGGGGTCGTGATACTTGGCGCATCCCACAACTTTTTTATATTTGTTGGGCTCGGAGATTCGATGCATGAGCTGTACCTTGCATTGGGGCTATATTCTGCTGTAGGGAGAAGAAGCACGGATATTGGGTGCCCATTTACTTATTTGTTACGCAATATGCTGCCTGCCGCTTGATTAGATGCAAGGTGGTCGGACAGCGTTCGAAGAATTGAGACAAGAGCAGAGACAAGGCTGAGCGGCCCCGATGAAAGGTGCCTCTTATACATATGAACTCCTATTTTCCCTGCTTGTATATTCCTTGCTTTGCCGTCGGATCGATGTGAGATTCCGAATTGAGAAACACGTTCGTAATTCTTGTCTTGTCTTGTCTTCTTTTTTTCTCTACTTCTTTATGCGTGTTCGCATATGTCGACATAGCCCTGCATGAGCCGATAGTTCAGGACGCGACTCAGAACAATTCCATGCGTAACAATGCGTTTGTTAAAACAAGCAGGTGGCCAGCGCATTCATTATTGGCAGTTCCAAACTGGGCATCAGCGCTCGTTACTTTATTTCCAATTGAGATATCAGAGCTTCCCTTGACAATAGAAAGCCATGATATTTCCAAATATACCATTGTCAGTTTGAAGTATTCATCGTCGGCTATGTTCGGGAATTGTCCCACAACCATGTCGCTTTGGCAATTAATTCTGCCAATCCTACAGAGTACGTATGAACTAAGTAGTGAGCAGTCTTGAGGCTATGTCCCCAATTGGCCTTAACAGGCCGCCCATTGTCTTACAAAACCCCAAGCCTTGTTTCCTAGTGGGGTAGGCGGACGAGGATCCTCAAAAAGTGCTCGTTTGGAGCCAGTTTTATTTTTATTTTTGGCGAGTAGAGGATCCTTCTTCGGGCTCGGCACCTGCAGGCACTGCGTCACTGCCTGCTTGGGGTTTCTTAAATCGAAGAGGCAAACTGCGTTTGGATGCATGGTTGTGTAGCAAGTTGCTACTTGTCAGGCAATCCAATGTTCTAAAAATGCGCATTTGGAAGAATAAATCGCAAAATGTGGCCGGTATACGATTAAGGGCTTACAAGCCCTTGTGCAATTTGAACGTAATTAAATAAATAAATTTCACGAAGAAAATAAAGGGGACAGGACAAAAACGCCTCATTTCGAGGGGTCCAGGCCGTAAATGGAAACATATCCAAATGACTTTCGACCATGGCGTTATCATTATTAGCTTGGGTCCAACAGATCAGCGATTATAGAGTGGGATAACAAATAAACATGTGTCGCTGGGGAGAAAGACGCGAAATAATTTGAATAGGTAACAGAAACATCCGAGACAGGTAACGTGGTTCGGTCTACAAGTCTGGCGAGGCTTTTGTGAAAACGAACATCCCAACTGGACGACAGAGCAATGATTGGTTCTGTGGCGCTCCATGATTGTCACCTACCTTACAAGTCTGTCAACTTGCGTCAAGGCAGGATGTGGGCGCCATGTCCTGATACGGCGTGGTGCCGTCACAGAAAAGTGTGTACGAGCTGTATGATTGGCTGTCAATGCCCCTGTCGAGGCTTGTGGTGGCCTCACCAGTTGAACAACCAAGATGGCACGGATGGTGTTGGCACCCCATCTGGCCTGCAACGCCCTTGATTTGCCACCACCAGTGGTTCCTCTAGTTCGTTCTTCTCCTCTCTGAGAATACCTCCGTAGCGCAAATCTGTGGTTCCTTGCATACATATTCATGTCATCTCTTATGCCTATTGGTACGAGATGCTGGAGATGGATGGCACCATCTTCAGCTAGTTTGGGGGTGGCCTATTGCCAATACGGCGCCGCCCACAAGTTGACAGGACGCCTGGTGTAACCAGGGCGTTGGCTTTGCGTTGGACACCCATGTATACACGTGTACTTTGTGCAGTTATACGTACCAAGCAAGTGGCTTGTAGGAGCTTGATAGACTAAAAGAATGATTCGCACTTGTCGGATCTTTTCATATCCTTTTTAGAGTTTTTCTTCCTTGGTAGCTTTTTGTAACATCCTGTACCAGTGTCCCCGTCATTGCGTTGCAACTAAAAACGGCCTGGTGGCCAATTTATTGACGCCTCAGTATCAGGTACTCTTTTTCCAGTAACAGGGTGAAAACAAAAATGATGGAGAATGAACAATTGATGGCGGACAATCAATTGGATATTTGTTTGCCATTCTAGGATACGGATTGGATGAGCTTCGAGCCTCCCCCGGCGACAAATAACCCCTCGGCCGCGCCGGGGCACTCGCTACATTGGTCTTTGTTGCAAAGCAACATCCGCTACATCTTCCTCGTTTTGGTGTAGTGAGGGGAGGCTGAGGCGTTGGTCCCCGTTTTCTGTTTTCTTGGACGCCTTGAGCAACGCCGGCGCCGGCTTGAAAGAAGGCCTCAAGCTATCCGTTCTCCGCAGCTTACTACAATGAGGCGTCGTGGTCGCGTTTTTTTCACAACTAGTGTAATCTTCGAAGCTCGCGTTGGGCTCTGTCAATGAACGACAACAAGATAACACTCGCGAATGAGACATGCGCCAACACGAACATCAGGCTATGGATATAAACGCATTAGTTTCAATTGAGAACATTTCTTATGAACTAAAATACAGGGGCGAGAAGCACAGCGTACTTTGAATCGATGGACAGGAACTTTTTTTTTTGCAGTTTAATTGCAATGTTGCTACGATCCACGCCCGATCTACGAAGACCCAGTTGAACCCCATTCCATGTTGCCTTGGGAGCCGATGGTTCGCACTCTTCGTGTGTTAGTTGGCTCGCTAATACTTTTAGTCGTTTTTACGTCCATCCAATACGTAGCCTTGGCTGGCAGTTGAACAGGGCCCCGCACAGGCCTGGCCGACAGTATCACTAAAGTGTGCCACCAGGTATTTACGTGAACGCCTTGCGAGAGCGGAGTTTCATGAGCTTCTTCCGCCTTAAACTTGGACAGGCTTGTTGGAGAGCGGGATGATATGCATCCTAGTGTAGATGTAATACGGGAGACGACGAGAGGGTTGTCATGTACAATTGAACAAGTAGAGAGCAAGATGGAAAAGCATATCAAAAGTGGCTTGGCGATGCAAGGGCCATCATCTAACCACAAGGGGGCCGTAACTGGCTTGAAAGAGAGTCATTACGGATTTGCTCCGTCTCCGTGTGTACAATCCAATACCAGTACATCTCAAATAGTTTGATATCGAACGCTTTCTGTCCGGCTCATTTCAATGGGCGCTTGTGATGGTGGCTTGCATACCAAGACACGCCATTACCAGTAGGCTAAAGAGAATTGCATGTTTGTATTCTACATTTCCGATGAAATGATGTGCCCGCGACGGCGCTGGTGCGTTTTAGTTTGAATTTTAGTGTAAAAGTAAGTTCACGCGCGAGTTGCCGCGTCCAAGTCGTGAATAGATTACATGGATGGGGGGATAGAAAGTTGTGGGGAAACTAAGCCCAGAAATTGAAATCCGAAGGTAAATAGCTGTGCATACGAGTCTACATGGGCACAAAATTTGAACAAGACCTGGCATTTTGGCATCGAGATTGGTGTTTTATGGGTAAGCAGGTCCCCGAGACCGCCATAGGACCGGTATGCAGAAGAGATGAGTGAGTTTTGGGATGGAAATGAGATGGGCAAATCAGGATGAAGGCACCGTTGAAAAAATATGTAAAGCCCCATGTATTGAATCGGGAAATGGCACGCAGGCAGTTATGGATGGGTTTGTGGCCGCGGGGAAACGAGGCCGGATTTATCGATTGGATGATGGTGATTGCTGCCAGTGTTTGACCCAGGCCGGGATCGAGGTCTCGGGGGGCCACTCAAGATGGCCTCTGTGGGTGGTGAGCGCCCACTGTAAATAGTGGCCATGTTTTGTTTTTTGTTTTGTCGAGGCACGCAGCAGATGCAGTTTTTAGGCGTTTGTTTTAAATCATATTTATGGCGGTGGTGGTGGTGTTTAGACAACAAACAGTCGATCCGGGTCTTTTTGAGCCGGCCGCCCACGGGAAAGCAACGGCCAGCGCATCACAAATGCATCTCATCGTGGCAGCTCTGCAATGGCCAACACATGTCCGCCTCGGAAGCGAATGTTAGAGGTCTGTTTTCAGCGCCCAATTGATGCTAGGCCCGTTTTACATTTACAGCATGCATGTACAAAACGCCTCATTTCTTGTCGGGCGTCTGTGTTTGCAGATTGAATAAGCCAGCAAACGCGGGAAGAAGAGAATAGAACTCTAAATAGTGATATTGTAGCCTTTCTTTGTCCATTATGCAAACATGAATCCGTCACCCCCATTTTGCCATTTTGCCGATGCTAAAATTCAGGTGCATCTTTTTTTTTTACCGATTTCCCCGCAAAAGCAGCACCAGCACAAGCCACTATGAAAATCCACTAAAACGCCTTGCTAAATAGCTTCGACTAATATCAGTACAGAGCCACTGTAAAAGAGGTACTTGGGCTACGGTTTATTGGTGGCTATGTCGGCCACCGAGGTATTTACCGGTTTGCTTTGCGCACAAGCACAATCTAAATAAATCCTGAAAATTTATTTTATCCTGGGACACGTAAGGGATTGGTTGGGCACGGAAAGAGAAGAGGGACCAAAAAAAAAAGAAGAAAAAAGATACATGCTTCTCCCTACTGATGGCTGGATGGCGCTTGGGTTTCTCGCAAGACAGACACCAACTAAAGTGCAAACCGATCAGACACAATTAAACAAGTTCCTCGCATAGACCATTTCTCGAACAAAAAATCTGCGGCGCACCGACAAGCCGGTAGGTACAAAATATATCTTATTCACGAAAGGTACATTTTGTCTTCCATCTCCCGTTTATGTCTTGGTGGGGTTGCTTCGTTCTTTTTAAGAGGTGTCAGTCAAGTGTGTGCTGCGTCGCGGTCCCGCGGGTGTCTGTGTGCTAATTGCGTGCGTGTGTGTGTGATCGACGGGAGAGCTGCAATTGTGCCTTGGTGGACAATGGCCACGAGATAATGGGGGGTGGTCAAGAATGTGGTAGGGGAGGGAAGCAAACGAAGCATGGTGTGACACAAGTAAAAATGTGCCATGTATATTGTATCTGTTGGTTGTCAGTGTCAGTGTCGGTATTGGTATGAAATTCTACTTTATTCCTTGTGAATTTCTTTTGGATTTTCTTTAACCAATCTTTGCTTTTCCATTTCGCGGCCCGGATCTACACAAGAAATGTAAAGCCACTGTGGCCAGGCAGCGTATTTTGTGCATGTGCCACCTGCGTATGCATGTATTGTAGATTACAATATTTAGCCAACCATGACTGTTGTGGTTGGCCGCGATCTGCGCTGTGTTGTGCTGTGCAAGCGGCTGTCTTGTGCAATTGCACAACGCTCGCGACCCGTCCGCCGCCGCCTACGACCCTGTCTACGCCGCAGCCTTCGCCGTAACCCATCACCACCCAGCTGCTAGTTGCACAAAGTGGCCTTCTTTTTCGTGGGCTGTACACACACCAAGGCGCCTCACACCACAAAAGAGCTTCGTCCCATACGCCTCGCCCCTGGGCGTGTGCAGTGTGGGATGAAAGAAAATAAAAAATCACTAACCAAGCCAACACCCCCTCCTCCACCCACCCCTGATCCCTGTACCGGACAAGTTTAGCGTAGCAGCACCACGCCAGCCCGCACACGACCAGGACGCCAAAATGGCCCCAAAAATGGTCCTCCAAAGCAAGGACAGGGACGGACGTGAGCGTGGGCGTGGGGAGTGGGCGTGGGCGACGTGGGTTTGGCCCAGCCTGACCACCAGCTGTGGCTGCTGGACTAGGCAGGGGAGGAGGACCGGAGGAGTACTGACTGGTACCTGGTCAAGTACTGTACTTGACTGGTAGGCGGTGGTTTTGTAGCGGTTGTGACCTGGGGCTTCAGTGCTTTCAGTGGTTGTTGTCCCGCTGCCTCTCTGGCTGGCCCCGGCTGGCCAAGCTTTGCCGTGTCACAGCGTGCTCCATCAGCTGTAGATTTCGTTACAGCGTACAACAGCAGAGGTCATGGCCTGGTAACTGCGCTATAAAGCTGCTCCTGATTACACCAATTACGCCTGCCTGTATAATACACCTGCTACTGCAGTTACTACTGCAGCTACTACTGCAGCTACTACTGCTGGCTGCTGGTTAAAACTAACCGCTTCTCCGCTGCCAATCCTTCTGCTTCGACTCCATCTTCTTCCTACCTCTTTTTATCCCACCTCCTCCCCTCCTCTTCTTCCTTCGTTTTTCCTCTCATCCTCGTCCATTCATTTCTCCTTTCGCCATTCTTCTTCGTTCGTCCTACCCCGTCACAGCAGGTCGACCTTTCACCTCCCAAGACGTCTGGCCCTTTGGATTGAGGAGTCCTTTAAAACCCGCCCCTCCCCTCCTTCTCGACGCCTCCTCTCGCCCCTTAGCTTCCTTGTACCGGTTTCTCCGTATAGAGCTTCAGCTTGGGGTTGAAGAGAAGCACCGACAAGAACCACATAAAGGTTCATCTGTCTGCCCGAAAAGTGATTCAACAGCCCAGAAAAAAAGTGACCTTCATTGGTATTTCACTTTTTAAAAGCCTTCCGCCCCATCACATACGATCTGTTTCTGTCAAGCTAGTCTTGCTTCCAGCTTCGCAGAATTCCAGTGCCTCTCACAAAGGAATTCGATCCACACTTGGCCAGCCCGCCAAACGTCAAACGTCAAACGCCATCCCTTCGGCTCAATCCATCGACTCGACAAACCATTTCGAATTCAAAGCACCCCTCTTTCCCGAGATTAGCTGCAAACTAGACGCTCATTCATTCGAGTCTCTAGCCGCTAGCTATATCCTCTCGCCAGGAACCGCCCATTCGATACGACCCTTTTACTCACGAGATAGCCCCAAAAAGCTTTCCCTCGTTTCCCTACAACCGCCGGCCTGTTCGCTTTCGCTAGCGAAACTGCCTGCACCAAAATACTATTGCATGCCTCTGCATTAGTTGTCCCTTCTTTTATTTCCATTTTTTTCGTCCTTTTTTTCTTTTCGATTTCTCTTGTCCAAGTTTTGACCTGCAATTTGTGAGTTCAGCTAACCTCGACTTTCGACAACCCACATCACCGATCGATCCCTTTGCCCACCACATTAAACTTTCGGCCCCTGGCTAACCATGCGATTGTAATATAGCTGCATGCCGAGCACCTCTTTCTGCATTCTTCAACATCTCCACCGTCGCGCTCGACTTCAATCCTCCGCTCAAGGTTCTGGGAGACGTTAGCTCGTTGGTCCCACTCACTTTTCCCGGTGTCTCATCTTCATTGTCTAGCCTCCTCTGCGCTAGACCTGGTAAGTCTGCCCTTTTTTTGTCTGCACTGGCACCTCATGCCAATGGATCGAAAGACGCCCATGCCAGCCTCTACGCAAGGGAGCCCAACCATCCAGGGGCACCATGGCTGGCCCCCGCAATCTAGCAATGGCAATGTCTTTCCGCCGCCGAGATGCAGTTCTGCAGCGGACTTATAGTTAACTAATGCCTCCAATTTTATAGAGCCCTCGAATCCTTTAAACCGACCCTTGTCCAACCCCTTCGTCTCACTTGCGACACTTCTTTCTACATGGTCCTGATACAGTCTTCACATACTGTCCTCGGTCACCATTAGTTCGCCACGCTCTTTAATACTCTAATTTTATAATTCCTCCAGCAACCGGGTCTCTCTTTTCTGCCGGTCGTTCGAGTTTCACTCTTTATTCAATAATCGTCTAACCAAGATTCCTGGAGAACCTGCCAGCCATTCCTTGACCCAACGGACAACTTCACTACAAAAGACACAAACCCACTTTGACTCTTTTTTTATATTCCGGTCATTCCCATCCTACTTGCCCGTTTTCTTAACATCACGGGAAGTTGGATCATCATCTCATCTATCCGCAATCATGGCCTACTCTCATCACGATGACTCCTTCTTCATCGAGTCGGACGAGCCCAACTTTGAGCGCATGAACGCCCGCTCTGCAGCCAAGATGCTCGCCCGTCAACGCCAAGAGGACATCGCCAGTGAGCTCTGCAGACTGGCAGCTGACGAGTACCTTGAGGACATCCTGGAACACTTGGCTACCATGGAGGTACGAAGCCATCAACCGGATTGACCGATTCAACATGCTCATCTTTTGCTAACCCACTTGTAGGACGAGACTCTTCCCGATGCTAACCTCATCGATATGCAGCGCGAGATTCAGTGGTTCATGCGGCCATACCTAATTGACTTCATCGTCGAAGCCCACGCCGCCTTTGCCCTGCTGCCCGAGACTCTTTTCCTCACTGTTAACCTGTTAGATCGTTACTGCTCCAAGAGAGTCGTCTATAAGCATCACTACCAACTTGTCGGCTGCGCTGCACTGCTCATCGCCGCCAAGTATGGTGACAAGAAGGACCGTGTTCCCCAGATCAACGAACTCAACAACATGTGCTGTGGTCTCTATGACTCTGGCATGTTCACCCAGATGGAGATGCACGTCCTCAACACACTCGAGTGGGCTATTGGCCATCCTACTGTCGACTGCTTCACCCAGCTCATGGTCATTGAGGAGCGCGATGACAGCGAGGTCGAGCACATGGCGGCCTACCTCTGCGAAATTGCCCTCTACCACCGCGATTTTGTCTCAACTAGGCCTTCGATCTTGGCCCGCAGCTCTCTTGCTCTCGCCCGTGCCATCCTCGGCCGACCGGAAAACAACGATGCCGACTGGGTTCAGACGGACAACTTCACTCTCGTGGCGCTCTCTCAACATCTCAACCAGCCTTCTCCTACACTGGCTCGCAAGTACGCCGCGCCAAACCTGTCTCGATCTTCGCAAAAACTTGTAGAGTTCATGGCCGAGCAGGCTGAAATGGCTCGTCGCGCTGCCAACCCTCCCTCACCTCCCACCGAGGCTGCCAAGCCTGCCAACATTTACAGCACACCCCAAAAGGGCCACGGTGCTGCCGTCGGCTTCGAGGGTTATCTCACTCCTCCCATTACTCCGGATGGTGGTCACTTTGGTAATGCCCAGGCTCAGGTACAAGCACAAGCACAAAGAGAATGTTACTCTTCGTTGCCTCCTCGATGCCCGGTTACCCCCACACCACATCATAACCAAGCAACGTTATTTGTAGCACAGGCGCAGTATGGCTATGTTGGCCAGCATTAAAGCATTCCGGTCGCCAATCACCATCAAAAGCATCACAAGCCTCATACCGCACATAATATTCGGGGCATCTCAGAACCACACAGTACTCGTTGTCTTTTTTCGAATTGCATACCCGCATTCAAGAATGATCGATCTCTCTCATCTACGTCATGGCATTTAGCGATTTTGTTTTTCTGTTTCATTTTTTTCATTTCATCTTTATTTTATTCCTTATCCCCCCCCCCCCCGTCTTTTTCGAGTCGAAGAACGACACTAAAAGAACAAAAAGCGTTTTTGACACAACAAAAAAAATTCTCTGCGACATAGGCCCGATGGGTCTTCAGAGTTGGGTTTCGCATGTTACATTTTGCAATTTTTGCACTATTTCCTCGGGATTATCGGCCTCCACAGGCTTGGAGCATAATGGCCCTTGCAGTGGAAGCTGTTGGTGGAGGATTAGACTTACAACAAGGGGGCCTGGCCAGCCTTACTATGGAACAACAAGAATGGAACAGTGGCCAAGGGGAAGGATGAAAAAGGATACCCAAGCGATTAGTCGCAGCTGGCGAAGAGAATACCCTGGGTCTAACCAATGCCTGCAGTATTTTTACTCTTCTTTTTTCAATGGGCTTGGAGACGTCGGGGTCTTTTTTTTTTCCAACCGGGGCCAAGCATTGAAAGACAGTGTGGCAGGCATTAACCCTGGATCGAGGGGTGTCTGTCCAGGAGGCTGTTATTGACGCCGAAGCCGGGCCTTGGTTCGATGTATGGGTAGTTGTAAAAACAGGCACACAAAGCAGTAAAATACAATCCTATTCAGGGCAATTGATTCGATCCGTGCAATAATGAATGTGAAATGTGCAACCTTGTGTAGACAAGGGGTATCTATAGAGAGAGAGAGATGCCATGGTGGCGTTGCTGAATCGGCAACAATGGCGGCGGTATAACTGGTCCGTCTTGCGCAATAGTGGCGGCTTGACTAGTTTGGCCAAAAGTCTACCAGTAGGCAGTGAGAAGGTGGATGAAGCAATTTCGGAAAGCCTGTGGGCTTTTGGTCTGGTTGGTCGCTACGCTTTGTATGGCCAAGCCACAATGTAAGCTCTATAATTCTTTATGTGGTACGGCTTATTGACTATTCGTGCACGGTTATTTTTTTTTTTTTGGTGCCCAACCAGCTGGTCGCGCAATGTGACTCCAGAATACTGCACGTACCGGTACTACGGTAGTGTGGCCTCCGGGGTAACGGTCCCGGATATGGTCTACTGCTGAAAATGGTTATAAGCATTGGGCATTTAGCCTTTGTGGATTAGTGCGACGACCCAAAAGAACAGTATTTCCCTTTTCTGTAATTTTGAGTCAAAGATGGCTTGGCCTCAATAATCCTTTGGCTGGTATGCTAAAAGGGGAGGGATAAGGGTTGGGGGGTTGGTTAGCTGGGCTGAATGAAGTAGGGCGGCGACGCAGCGAGGCAAGGGAGGAAACAATGGATGTTCCTAGGTGTTTGAATGGGATGTCGATATAGGCAATAACGACTAGAGGGTTTATCCCAATCGAATTATTCATGTTAGTGATGGACTTTTTCCCCTTTTTGCCACGGGATACATATTGGTTGGTGGGGAATAGTTCCATCGTATTGGGATGTTCGTTATATAGGGTACTTATAAGACGCATGGAAATGGCACCTTCTTATCCGTTTTCATGACGTTTCCTTGATATGATACTGGTATATATTATATCTGGAATATTAAGTCTGCATAACACTGGAGGATTTTTATTTCGTCGTTATACCTTTTGTGGATGGGTACCTTGAGAAGTTGGGCAACCTGTTACATTCCAGAGACCTCCTTTTCATTCATGTGGCCACATACATTATCACTTCACCATTGCGGGGAAACAAGTACGTATATTTGAAATCATAAAAATCGGAGGAAAAAACCTACGAATTACAAGATTTCCAAGTATTTCGTCACTTGGCAAGGAGAATCTGCAACATCGGCAACAAACGTGCGCTGAAGAGACGGATGTTGGTCAGGCTTGTTCTTATTGTATGTCGGCCCGGTTCTTCGGCCGTGTAAGTTGGAGTGGGGAAGCTGGAGAGCGGGGAAGCTTCGGTGACTTCCTTGAACCTTGGAATGGACCAAGCAACATGCCAACATTTCCTGCATGCCAGCGGCAATTGCTGCTGCCTGCCTGCGTCTTTTACTAAAAGACGTCAATCTTAAAATCTATTGACAGCATTGCATGTCTCGGCGTTCCCTAAAACAAATCTCGTTGGAGTTTCGGCCCCGGAGCAAGACGCTGCCTGGCTTAGAAACTATCAAGTTGGCCGATCCTCGGGCCATTTTTGTATAAACCATTCTCGTCAATGTGTCTCGGTGGAAAGAGCGAGATTTACGTTTCTTTTTCCTTTATGACGACACTTTCGCCTTTATGATATTGTACGTGCCATCGTAGAAAATTAGGCGAGTTTTGAGCTCTGGGGGTGTATGCAGAGATGCATACATACTTTGACAAAGGGGTTTGTTGGTTTGGCATTTGGCTTAACTGAATTGCCAATTATTCGGGCGTAATAAGTACTTGACATTGGCGTTGTTAAATACTTGTGGGCTTCTGCAGTGTAAGTGGCTTGATATAGCCCCAGGTTCTTGAATAGGGGCGTATTCAACCAGGCGAATGTTTTCAATACAAAATTCGATTCCTTTTACGTGACTCACTATAACAGGCCAAAAAAAAAGAGAGTTATAGGAAAGCTATTAATCGACGGCATACCTTTTGAGTCGTCATGGTTGGGCTTCGTCGCGTGTTATACGAGGCAGTCACGCCATTTTCTGACAAAGACCTTATCTCTGCTCTGATATAACCCATGTAATTTAACACACGTGTAATCCCCGATGAAAGATTTTTTCCTTGATTCGGCGACCTAATTCCCAGGTTCCGCGGGCCTATAGCAGAAGAAACCTAGCCTGATAATAGAATTAACAAAACAAGAAACCTATAACAAAAATTCGTAATTTTCCACGACTCCGTGACATTATTCATATACAAATTCCAAAAAAATCGCCCAAGGACGGCCACAGTCCAGCCAAAACACACGTGCGGCCCCCATAATATACCGTGCCCTCATCTTTTAATTCTTCTTTGCCTTGGCAAGGTCCGCATCAACCTCCATCTGCGCCAGCCTCTCCAGCACAATCTTCCTCGCCCTCTCCTCGTCCCCTTCTGTCCGCGCCATGGCCTCCTCCATGGTGGCCCTGTACTTGCCATTGGTCCCGTGCCACCCGTCCAGCAGGCCCGTCGGCCCAAAGTTCTCATCAAACGCAAAGTGGTGAAAGTCGTGCTGCAGGTTCGACGGCAGGCCGGGTATGTTGTAGCCCGAGTGGGCGCAGATGGTGCCAAACTCGAGGAACAGGAACGTGAAGCACTGCTGCGACCAGTGGTGCGGCACCAGCAGCGTGCCCAGCGCGTTGGGGACCAGGTTGGAGAGGACGTGCTCCGTGACGGTGCAGTACGTCGACGCCAGCCCCACGGGCGCCGTGAACTCGTGGTGCTGCTTGTGGAAGCGCGCGTACAGCGGCTTGGCGTGGAACGCGCGGTGGACGTAGTAGAAGCCGACCTCTGTGCACAGCGTGTCGAATATGATGGTCGCAAACGTCTGCAGCGGGCCGGGCAGCGCGGACGGGTGGACGGGCCGCGGGCTGGCGACGTGGGCCAGCGCGTAGGCGAGCGGGAAGGCGACCAAGAGCTGGTTCCGGAGCGAAATCAGACAAATCCAGGCGTACTCCCGGGCCGGCACGCGCACAAAGGGCTGCGTCTTGTACTGGAACAGCCATCGCGGCCGCGCCGTGAGGTCGGCGAGGGCAAAGACGCCGCCCCACGCCCAGAAGAAGACGGAGGTGATGAGGAAGGTACCCCAGACGTTGATGGCGCGGGCGCCGTAGGCGGTGTCGAGGTGGGCATAGAGACGGTGCGCAGCTGGGGAGGATTGCCAGAGCGTGAAGAGGGCCATGATAAGCCAGTTGATCCCTTTGGAGCCCCAGGAACCCCGGATGACCGAAGCCGTGGAGTACGCCCAGCGCTTGCCGTGCGGGATGGCGTTGCCTCGGAGGTCCTTGGGGATGAAGCGCCGTGAGGCTGGTGTGAGGATGGAGGAAGTGCTGGTGCTAGGTGCATCAGCCTCGCACGACGATGATGACTGCAGCTTCCGTGCCGAAACGGCGCCCCCAGTTTGCACAGCTGTGCTGGACATGGCTGACGTTGTTTTTCTTTTTGAATAAAAGAGTTTTGAATACGTTGTTTTAATGAAAAATCTTGAAAGAAAAGGTAATCGAATTTCTGGATGGGTGGCGGCTGGGGGGGCCTGATATATACAATCATGAGAAGCCGCCGTTTGGTCGGAAACCCCGAATGCTAGACGCCGCGCCGGAGGGGAGGGGCAGATGCGGTCGGCACCTGTTGTAGCCCCGGCGCGCCGGCCGGGAGCAAACGTAAGTGGCTTACGGAGGCAATCGTACAAATATCAGCAACTAAGAAATCCCAGAAAATTTCAATTAAACCTCTAGAAGAACATTTAAATCATTCAAGTTTTTGGAATGAACCATGTTTCTCAAACAGCTTTGGTTACTTGTTCTCTGCGTCTTGTCTATGGCAGCTTCACTTCCGTCAACATTCCAAGACAAACCGGAACGGGTCTAGACTAAGGGTTTCTCACCCAGGTCTCCGTCTAGTCCATACGAGCGCGCCACTCATGGCGTCTGTTCGGCCCTCTGGCCCGATGGAAAGCTACAGCACACTGCCCTTTACGCACTTTCTATATGTAACGCCCATACGAAGCGTCGTCTCATGTCTTTGCTATTATGCCTCCTGGGGGCCGGACATACGGTACAACCAAGTAGAGCTGTCCGAGGAATTGCCTTTTCGGAGTTCCTTTGTAAACTTGTCTGTCACATGACAAACAATTAATTCCATCCAGTACGGCAAATTATTACTTGGAATTGACCGGTCCGGCTGGTCGCCTGTGACAGATGATGCAAGAGTCAGTTTTGATGTGGCTGAAGCGCTGTGGCTATATCGGCTAGTTGAAGACTTCTTTTACCTTCAATAGAATCAAATGCTGTTTTGCGTTGCAGGTGAAGTAAAAGCAAACAGAATACGCGTTAATAAATGGCCACTTTACAGTATCTGATACCAAGGCTCTACAGACCGCTGAATCGTTGAAATATGGCCCGACGTATGTATCGATGTGCACATATGCATACAGTCAACTAACTCATCCTCTCACCATACGATGCAGAGCTGCTTTTAGAACAAACTTGTACGATAACGCTGTTTTGGATTGACTATTCAAAATATGTCATGCGCTGATTACCATCACATCATCCCAACTGGCACAGACAAGCCTCCATCTATTGTGCAAGATAATGACTTCCGTTTCTTCATCCCCATTCCAAGTATATTATCTTCATCCACGTAGCATCCAGCGCTGAGATGAGCCAAAAAAGAAAAAAAAAAACCAAAAAAAACGCCGAGTTTAGACCTGTAAAATAAGTAAAGGAAAAGCAGGGGAAAAGACCCAAGTGTGTCGGTGTCATAACAAAGATCGCCAAAGACAGTTAAAAGTCAGGACGCAATACAATATGGCAAGCATAATTGTAATCAATAGAGAGTGTAAATCTTGACATGTATATGACAAGATGAATGACGGGGCGGTGCCGAACCACCGTATGATGTTATAAACGAATATTATTGTGGCCCGGCGGCTGGCCTTCTGTGAGCGCTGCCATTTAAAAGGTAGCAAACTTTAGTTTTTGTTGTGCAACGCATTTAGGCGGCAGTATGTGAAGAGTCGCTGGCGCGGCGGACAGAAGGAGCCTTTGAAGAGCCCTCAGCTGTGCAGCAACCTTGGCCTTCGCAGTCTTCAATGCACTCGAGCAGGCAGGCGGCGGTGGGGTCGTTTTGGCCGTCCAGGGTCAGCGCAGCAGCATCTCTAAGGTGCTCGTGGTCGTTACCCAGGCAAAACTCAGGTTGGATGGTGGCGCTGTGGATGCCAAACTCGTGGAGGCAGTTTCGTGCGCGCTTTGCGAGTTGCATGTACTTTTCGCCGCTGTGCGTATCCATGGGGAACTCGACCTGGAGGTGCATGCTGGCGACAATCTTTGTGTCAGAGAGCTGCCAGACATGAATGTGGTGGCAGCTGATGACACCAGGAAGTCTCTCGATATCTTGTCGAATATCCTTGATGCTAATATTTTCTGGCGTGGCCTGGAGAAGGATGCGAGAGGTAGCGAGTGTAAGTGGGATAGAAGTCTTGAGAATAATGAGGGTGATGAAGAGCGAGACGGCAGGATCAGCGTAAAGCTTGCCAGGCCAGTCGGTGAGCCAAATAATCAGAGCAGTAACTATGACGCCGACATTGCCGAGGGCATCGCCGATGACGTGGAGCATCATGGCGTTCATGCCCATGTCTGCATGGTTGTGTCCGGTGGTCTTGGTAGCCTTTTGGGGGAATGTGTGATTGTGGCCAGCATGGACGCTAGAATTTCTACGGGCTCGGTGTTTAGTTCCGGTGGTGCGAGCCTTGATGACGGTGGTGCCATTGTTTCCTTTGGGCGCTTTGAGAAGCGGCGAGTTCTCCGTCGGCTCGGCGTCATCTCCGGCGGTAGATTCGTCATTAGAGTCGCTCTCCTGGGGGACAGGCGATGGGTGCAAGCCGGCGGCAATAATATCCTGTCGGAAGCTGGAGGGATGAATGCTCAAGTCGTCGATACTGGTGAAGCGCGAATGTTGGCCCTTGCTTGAGAGACGGCGGCCGCGATGCTGGCTGTCGGGCGAGGTGCGAGCGGCGGCGGCGGCGGTAACCTTGCCGACGACAACGTCGGGATAGACATCTTGGACGGGGCCGGACTCATCGGCGATACGGCGTTGTTCCTCGTCGATATCGTGGCCGTGGCTGTGGGAGTGGCCATGGTCGTGGCCGTGATCGTGGCCGTCTTCCTCGTGGCCGTGGTCGTGGCCGTGACCACCAAGAACGACAAAGCCGAGTAGGTTGGAAAAGAGACCAGCGGAACCAACAATTAGAATCAATTTGGGCTGAGTAATCTCGGGAGGCTCGACGAATCGGGTGAGGGCTTCGAGGATGATGGACACGCAAAGAGCAATAAGGAAGACGGCATTGAAAAAGGCACCGAGGATTTCGGCGCGAACCCACTGGGAATCATGTTAGAGAATGAGGCTGGTAAAGTTGGGTAGTCGAGGTGTGCATACGCCAAAGGTAAATTCGTCCGTGGTTTCTTTTTGTGAGGCGACAACAGCCCAGAGACCAATAATAAGGGAGATGATGTCGTTGAGCTGAATGGACGCGAGTTGCGTGTCAGTGATGTACAAGAGCAGAAGAGAAGTCGAGTCCACAAACCATGTGAAAGGCATCGGCGGTAAGGGCGAGGGAGTGGGCGACGAAGCCGCAAATGAGTTCAAGGAGGAAGAAGGCCGTATCAATTCCAATCATGATCTTGATGCGTGTGCTCTTGGAGAGCGCCATCTTGGAAGCCATGGCGGGCTAGCCGATGCGCGCGCGCGAGTTGGATGGCGATGGCGACACGCAGGCAGATTCGGGAGGTAGCAAGTAAACAAACAGAAACAAAGAAGAAGGAAAAGAGTTGAAGTAGAATGGCAGCCTTGGCAAGCAGAATAATAAAAAGAAAAAAGAAAAAAGAAAATGCAAAGGGCAGGGGAAAAGGTGAAGTGGCAAGAGGGTTGTGATGGGGTAGAGGTTCTGTGGTTGGCAGCAGCCTTGGGGGAGGGTGGAGTGGTACCAAGTACTGGTAGTCTACCGACTGCCTGCAGGTAATAATAAGTGGGTGCGTAGCAGTAAAATACATGCAGAGTTATTATTATGGTTCGGGAACCGAGTCACATCAAAAAAGTGGTGGTGGTGCCATTTTTTGTGAGGTAAGAAAATGGTGGCGCACCTTGGCATGTGGGTGACAAAAAAACCTGTCGCT
>FWCC01000160.1:0-32272 GCA_900169235.1 Zarea fungicola | reverse complement strand
GGTTTTTTTGTCACCCCCTTGTCCCCCAAGCATTGTGTTAACTTACTTAGTTGGCTAAAAGCTTGGCGATCGATTGGATCAACAATGTCGACTAGCCTGGCAGCTAATAATAAAAGCTGAGGAGACAAAGAAACAATGCTGGCTGGATTTCAGCCCCAGTGTGGGCTGCGTTAGCCATATTTGGGGGATCCCTCCAGTGCCGGGGAGCCAACGTAAATAGCCAAGTAACAAAGTACATTAGCAGGCAAGCCTTTATGTAGTTACAGTACCACATTACTCTCGAAGTTCGCTACTTGAATTAGTGTTTCGCTTTGTATGACTTCTGTGAGGCACCTACCAACTTTCTTTCAGCAGAGAGGACTAGCCTACAAAGCCTACAAAGCCTTCAAAGCCCAAAAATACCTGGGCGACTGCCTGAGCACCTGTTGGCCCACTGTGGCAACTGCTCACAATAATGCCAGCATGCGCGGCCAAGTTCAGCAAGTCCTTTGCGCTAAAAATGTCTTGCCCTGCTACTAGCGACTGGAGCTAGACCTAGCGCCAGGAGATCGCCAAGAACAACCACATTTCGGCAGGGTTGTCTTCTAAACACCTGGCAGGCCAAATCCCGTCAAGAAGAATCCTCCCATCTGCCCATCAGTAGGGTTGCCTCGCCACCGCTACCATGGAGACCATTGTTTATACTGGCATCATTACAACGCCGTCACCAATAGAGATCCGAAATAACAAACAGTGGCAGAATGTATTCCGGCAAACCTCTCCTTAACATAAGAGTGTGCCACTCTCGGTCACAACTGGGAAGCCGCCTGGAAGAAACTACTAACATGACGTACCATCGATAGGAACAGGGCTTTGCCGTAGTGGCCGAAATGTCGTGATCCAATACAAGCAGATCGGTCCACTATCGTCGTCAAATGCTCCCACCATCGGCCACCTTCGCTGTTAACCGGCTTCTCACAGCCAGTCTCGCAGTCCCTGCACTCTTGTGTAGTGTATCGGATGATGGGCTTCTGAGATACGCGTATTAAAGGCTACAGTCATCTAAACAAATAGAAACTTGGCCAGCATTCCCTCCAAGGTCTAACTTTAGTCACCCATAGCGAAGAGTCCTTGACAAGACAGCAAACTGCCCCGTTACATTTCATTAAGATCGAATTACGGACTTTCACGCCACTGCTTCTGAGCGCAAATAGACCGTCAAGAGAGCCAAGCACTCCAGCTCTCCAGCATCTTGCTACACCAGCCGTTGCAATCACCAAAGCCAACCGATATACCAGCTATTCCCAAGCCCAAGATGGGGACAATGGTGTTACAAAGTGGGTGGCCACGGCACACTAGTAACCAACAAGCCTGACAATGACGGCCTATGGTGGTATACACGGGTTTGCTCCAACTATTTCTGCCATACTGACACAAGGTTTGGCAGAAATGATGTACCCGTTTTAGGTGTCACGAAAGACTGCCCCGCCGTACGTGTATAGCGAGTTCGCTGTAGAATGAAGTACTGGTGCTTGCTGCGCAATTGGCCAATGAAAGATTACTGCGAAACAGGTAATATCACCACTCTTGTTAACTATAGATTAAACAGGTTGGGATCTAGAGAGCAACATGATCACTTTGTGATTGCTCGCCCGGATGGTACATCTTTCGCGTTTTGCAACGGTTCGAGACTCTCAGTCAAACAAGTTTACCTCTAAGATGCCTACCCAAGGCCTCGGTTCTTGAGTTCACATCAAAACACCTTCTATGTAAATACAAGCAAAATTACTCTTCTTCCACGGCAACATGTCGGGCGGTCGTACATACACCTGCACCCGCGATGTTTGTTTACATCTTTCGCGTGGCCATATCGGCAGGTATCCCCCTGAAGGTACTCTACAGCCACATCGAAGCTACCAGGCGCCAATTCATGCAATAGAAGATATTCCGACAGCTGTATCGCATCAATTGAAAGCCCGGAGGGCTAGACCACGGGCCACTGAAACAAATGAGGTGCACAAGGCCAGGGAGAGCCTGTCACCGCGCAGCCTCGCGTGGGGTCTTGTGCTGGCTCTGGCTTAAACATCAACAAAACTGAGCACGAGACGAGATCAAGAATTCAAGATAGTTACACAAATAGGGCGTGGCCGTAGGTGTCTGAGTAGTAGAAAAAATCCCAACTGCATAGGTGCCGGCGGGGGAAAGCCGAAACAGTAGCGCTCCGGGCCAGATCAGTTCCTGGAGTGAGCAAACGGACAACCTGCTGGGCAATTCTCCTTGCGAGCAAGATGATATTCAGTACAAAGCGAATGTATCCTTGTCTATTGTGATCATAATCCTCCCCGGAGAGTACCGGTTCACCAAAGCCATGCGATGCATGACTGTTAGATACCATTATTTTATTTGGCATATTCTCAATCTTCAAAAGCTTGGCGAAGTGAATTGGAAGTGGCAATATGCATTGGAAGGTATCCTGGGCTAATGAAATATGCCGCCACTGCCTGCCAGTTTCAGTCCACAGGTATATCAGGGGCCTAAAAAGAAACCGCCGTAGAGTTTTATGGTTTTATCAGAACAGTCTTTTCTGCACGGGTTACACTGTAGAGGTGCCTGACGGCATCTTGCCATGGCTCAAAATGGACCAAGTAGATGACTATCTAGCTGCGGGTGGCAATAGACTACTGGAGCTATGGGAGGAGCTGTTCTTATTGAGCTTTTGGAGGTAATTTAGTAAACCGGTATCTAATTAATATATATTTATAAGAATCTGGAAAATTCTGCGTGCAGATAACTCATCCATTTATCTACGAGAAGGTTTCGACCACACACCGCTTAAACCTGGGGAAAACACGCTGGCAGAACAAAAGTTTGCCGAATAGGCGGCCCAAACTGAGCTGTCAGTTCGTGAAACAGTGATAATTGCCGGTTGATATTCTCTGGCAGGCATTTTTCAACAGTCACGGGCGCCGTTGAACCTCCCCCAGAGAGCCCCCGCCAGAGTTCTGAGCCGCAAGTGAACAAATCAAAGTCAACCGCAAGCTGTGCACCGTTGCCATCGGCCTATTAGCATTTTCCTCTCACATTTGGCCTTAAAAGCTCTTCTATTTATCATCATTGATCGTCTATCTCCTCCTCGTCAAAACTCTTGCTCCACCACGGCATTATTGTTTACAAGACCAATTTCTTGCAGCACCACTCAACCATCACTGCTCTGTGAGACATACCAGTACTTTAAATTCTATCCGTAAGAACGCTACTAACTCTTCTATTCCGTAGATTCGTTGAGAAATGAACACCGGACGTGACACAATGGTCTGGTGGAACCGCTGGAGACAACCTCCTCGTCCGACCCCAACTGGCACCATGAACCATGAAACTGCCGAGGATTGCTGCCAGAGCAACTCCAACACGATTAACAGCAAGTCAGGCGTCATCCAGCTGTCGGTCAAGTTGGAGGCTGTACGACTTGAATACGTTCCTCGATTCACCTCTGGGCGCCCAAGAGAGTCTCCCCCGCCGCCTTGCCCAACACCAACTGGACTATAAAGCAGGGTCGAGTCTGTGTTTTTGGGAATTAAATTTGTAATTTAAATTCAAATCAGAGCAGTTCAAGTCAGATCAGTTCAATCAATCGAGCTTTTGTTTTCCATCTCCTTTCCATCTCCTTTCAGAAAGAAAACATGACTTCACACTGGGCAACAACCCAGGCGTTTGTAACGCGCTGGGTGAACCGTATTCTGGGCAGACGTCCGTCTTTCATAATTGTCGGGGCACCACGAGTAGGAAAGACAGAGCTCGTGCATATTTTGGGCGTTACAGAGCCTGAAATGACGGTAGGTCTCCTTAAATTCTGCTGTTGCAGCGGGAATCTGGTCTAACAGTTCACACGCGATACAGTATTTTGCAACAGAGCGGGCGGAATATCACAGTCTCCCCAGGCGCGGTTACTCCGTGACAGAGATACCCGGGCGATCCAAGATTGACCGCAGTGTTGCCACAGTGCTACTTTCGAAGTTTGATCTCATCATATTCGTTTTTGATGAGGGAAGGGAAAAGGCCTCCGACTATTGGCAGACTCTGTGGTCTGGGACACCCCCGGCACCAGTGGTGTTTGTTGGCAACAACAGAATGTTGCAGTCCAGGCCACCACAGATACCAGAAAAGGTCGCCCTGCAAAGACCAAAAGAGGAACTCATACGAGAAGGACGCCCATTGAGTGCGTTTCCATTCATTTGGATGCGACAATTAAATGCAGACATCTTGGGGACTTCTCTAGAGCGGGAAGAGCAGGGTATCATATACCCTTACTTCCCTGTGTCCTTCGCGGACAAAGCTACCTGCAAGGAACTCGTCCAGTTTCTGTCCCTCGGGTCTTGGCATATTCGTAAAGGATCTGAATACTTGGTTTAGGTAGGTTGAAGAGTTGCAAAGCCCTTCCGATGGCATTACGCTGACCTGGAGTGTCGATAGAACGGGATGAGCCTGGGAGGGCCTGCGAGTTGGGGTTTACGAAACAATGATACACATGTGTTTTTGATGGATTTATACCAAGGCGGGGGTTTTAATTGCTTTGAATACATAGGAATCAATAATGCATGGGCACTCTCAGTCAATACTCTAGGATTCGAGACAAAAGTGTATCCCAGTTACCTTTTTAGTTATTAATTGATGATCCGCTAGCGTCTGAGTGCCAGGATGGCCGAGTGGTTAAGGCGGTGCTTTTGTAAGCTTTGAATCTTTTTCACCAGACACCAACACCCAGTAACTAACCCACTGCGCAGAAGTTCATTTGACTTGAATTCAGCACTATCGAGAGATTCCAGGGTTCGAACCCCTGTCCTGGCAGATGTGTTTTTTTTTTTGCCTCTGTCTCCTTTTTTTGTCAATGTATCTCCCGGTAACTGAATAGAGTAAATTGAATCTTGCATTGTCTATGGTTCGTGCTCCGTTCATTCTTTGTCGTGAAATTCTTTGTTTCCTGTCATCAACAGTGTTGCCCCAACTCGCCACGGTCGAACGGTAGCGGCCCTTACTTAATTAATGAAGCTTTCCACAAACTGACCGCGCCTTCTGCTGAACTATTAAAATCTTTGATCGATAATGAGCCAACCATGATTGATTAACTTATTTACAGACGCTATACATCGCCCGAAGCTGGGCTAGTTTTGCACAGCGGTATCCAAGAGCAGGTGGTTGGTCAACACCGTGTAAATGCGCGGCTTCCTTGCCACTCACTTTTACACAATTGCCCAAAACGCAGACGCAATTTCAACTAGACAAACAGCGCCTCAAAAAAGTACCATGCATTCCAGATATGGTAAGGGATTATCAACAGGAAGCTTCCGATTGCAAGCAATGCCGTAACGGGTCTGATGGGACCATTGGCTCTTGCGTTACCTGGTCTGTTTTGCTTTGGCTGAGAATTTACCAAGTTGCAGGACACCGACTCGGCCGAAGACGCACTGAAAGCTCCTTTTAGCAATACTCTTCACAAATAACATTATTCATGTGCAACTCAAAGCTCGTTTCCCAGCCAAAGTTATAATCGCCGGATGAATGTGCGCAGCAGACGTGGAAGGCTGGGCGTGTTTGGCTGTGGCCAGCTTGTTCCAAGCATTCAGTCCATTTAAGAAGCTGATAAGCAGATGTACCCCGTGCCAAAGACTTTATCAATGATAAAATTGACTGCATCCCACTGGTTTTCCTAGAGAAAATTCCTTACGGCCGGCCTGCAGCATACCACTGTCACGTCTTCCCGACGGCCGCTTAGCCATTTGTGAGCGCCAGTCATAGCTCTGCAATAATATCCCCAGCATATGTTGCTCGACACCTTGGCGCTGGTAATTTTGCCTAGACGCGAGAAATACTCTACTGCTATTGGCGAGTCCTATTAACAACGAGGAAATGCGAGTTACCTTTCGTGCAAGCTAAAGGGATTTGCCCAACGCCGACACCGGTCAAAGTACCACAGACCACAGCTTCGTCGAATGCCCTCCCGAACCGACCAGTACTGCGTACACAAGACACTAGTTCACAAAGATTCAACTCATGGAGACTTCCTGATTTGGTAGAGCCCCCTGTCTAATCCACATCCCCAAGCTTTATCGTCCCCTCCGTCCAGCGAGTGCCGAGACATGATCTGCAGCCAAACCGCACACCACTACCAGATCAGATCTAGTGGCGGCTTGTGTCCCATTGCACCCAAGAAGTTCCCGAGCTCGCTGGGGAGTTGCCAGTCTCTTCAACGCAATACAGCGGTGGCTCAAACGAGAATCCCATGAGCCCAACCACAGTTTCGAAGCAAGTTACATTCAGAGTAACACGAATTTTGTGTATGGCTCTTGTTTCTTGGTTTTGCTCGTAAGATTTTGGTTCGGGGCACAGGTGCAGGCTTAGGCTTCTTGGGCAACGGCTTGGCATCCAACTGCCAGCCATTGGCGAAATATGCAAGGCTTGGAACTTGACGGCATGGAGATGGTATTTGTGTAACAAAAATTCCTGTGGTACCACAAAGACAGCGTACCCACGAGAATTGTACGTGATACGTAGACAGCCGAGCGCTTTTTTGCCCGGCGTGTAACCGTGGCTGCGATGGGATCAAGCTAGCAGTCCTGTTAGGCCATTTAGACCTATGTAGGCGTTGTAGCAACACAGTTTTGCTTCCTAACGAGCGTGTACGCATTCTACCTCGACTTCTCAAGCTGACAATGTGAAAATTCATGAGAGAAATCCCGGTGAATTCTTATTAAAAAGTTTATATCGTATAAAATGGCGCCGGCCACTTTCAATTATAAGACGGTAGTTCTGCTTGGGAGCAAAAGGTAGAAACGAAAGAGTAGTCAGGTACTAAGTCTAACCACGGCCACTAACTTATGCCCTCGACAGGGCCATCTCTAACTTGCTACTGAGCCTGGCGTCCAGGCCATTCTGCCACTCACACACCCTCTCGCCTATCTACACACCCATCACTCCGCCTTGTCATCGCCATTACCGTCTATTCAACAGCTGCCAGAAACATGCAGAATGAAATACGCCTTCTGCCATCACCCACGTGTCTGATCCCCACGTATGAGGGGCCCTATGGTAATACACAGGCCGCCCAGGAGTGTCACGACGAACGGATGGTAGGTATCTGCTCCAGGCAAACGGTTACCGCTTGTACTCGAATCTGCCAGTAACTGGGCGAGCCACGGCTGATTCTTCACGTCTAACTAGGTAGAACATCCGTATCCTCTTGCCGCCTGCATCTTTCCCACCGCCAGGCTTTGCACGACGCCAACTCGCGTAAATAATGTTTGGGTGTTCCGTCGCGTGTATTTTGGGTTTCTCTCTCTTGGCAGCTGCCGCCTCCATTCGGATCACGATGAACGCATCCGCGGATCCGTCTCAGGAGGCAATGCGGTGTAACAGTAAAGAGGCCAAACATCGACTAACTGCATTGTTGATTCATTGATGAGGGGTATGCTAACAATTGGGGTAGACCATACCGCCAACATGTCCTGTGATCCATGCTGTGATTCATAGTCCTCTGCTCTGGCTTCGGGTATATTAACCACAGGCATTCCCATAGGGAACGAGAATAGCTTGCTCATAACACATCAACCTGCTTCCATTAACGTAGCCTTGCATACATAGATACCTGGCAGCAGATCCTCAACATGAACTTCAACACGGTACGCAGCTGGTACCCACCGCCTGTTTTCCCAAGCAGTACGTCGAAACATCTCCCGAAACCACCTTGCCTGCCATCGCTTCACTACAGCCACTAGTTGGTGCCTGAAGGGGGAACAGAGCTTGCTTAGCTTCATGTCTATCTTTTCTTGTTTCGCCATTGATTTATCCCATGCTAACACGAGAGCTCTCTTAGATCATGCTCCAACTCCAGTTCCAGTGCAGTACCAAACAGCGCCTGTAGCAAGATCTGCGTTTCCGGTGCAGCATCATGTGGTGCCTGTCATGGAAAATGCTTTGGTGAAAGTTCCTGCCAAAAACATCAATACGACTCGCGCAAGTTTTGCATCGAAGCAGCGAACGAGGCCGAAGAAGGTGGCCTTGCTTCCCTCGCCCGAAAGAAAAGAAGAAAAGAGAGCACAAGACCGGAACAGTCAGCGAAATTTCCGGCAGAGGCAAAAGGACATCATGGCATGGCAGGAGGCCAAAATCGCGGAATTGCAGGAAAAGATTGACATCAGTGAGCAGCGTGAATACAAGCACGTAGAAATCATTGAGCAGCAACGACAGATCATTTGGCAACAAAACCAAATCATTCACCAACAGGACACGAAGCTCGACAAACAAGACAGCCGTTTGCGGACTCTTGAACAGGCAATCTCTATCCCGCGGACTCCCCAAGGTCTTGGTTCTACATCTTCGGAATCAGCTACGCCATTGAGTTACCCTACGATTCCATGCGAATACACACCTGCCGCGAGACACCGATCTGCCACAGTATCCCAGATCTCGATCCACGAGATGGTAACATCGGCACCATACGCCGACATGGGCAGTACCAGGACGATGGCGTATCCGACACGATCAGAGGTGGGTGAAAGCCCAGCAGTGAAGCAAGAACCTGTGTCAAAGGACTTCTCGGGTGATACTACTGCCGATTCTGACGGCAGTGACGCCACCGCCTTCCAAGACGGCTTCTGGGAGCATGAGTGGGCGCGGTATGGTTATGGCCAGGACAGCATGTCATCCACCACAGAATCTTGAACAAGCGTATTCTTCCAGCTGCGAAAACTTTGTTACATGGTGCTTTGGTACGGTACTTACGGGACCTCTGCTCTAATCCTGGGTCCAGTTGGTTGTGATTATCGATACTTGGCTGTTTTATGTTCTTCGTCTTGATGGTTATCGTCTCTCATGGGTGGCGCTCTCTGCTCGCTTCATTTGCTTCTGTGCGCAGCTATACCATTCACCCATATTACTCTGGCGTTCTTGTCTTGCTCATTATTCCCATTTGGTAGTGTTTGTTTATTTGCGTTAGGGACATCCTTCGTTCTGACTACTTCTTCAGGTGTTTATCCTTTGAAACACACAGTTCGTTCTATTTGATATAGAGAAGATACAGAGACATCTAGAGTTCATTCCGTAGCTACCTCAGCTTAACACAGACTTTTCTCGCATTAGGTCGGTTTTTTCTCCATGTGTATAACTGCCTACTTCGCTCTCGGACTACTAACTAGCGGATCAAGTCCAGTGTAAGGTGTACTGGCGTGCAGTTTCAGCATTGACTGAGCTCATAATATTGTGCTCCTTGCATAAAACGGTGGCATCGAGCAATTAAAAAAGAATGATGCACAACGCGTAAGCAGACTCAAAACAAAGCAATAGTTTAGCCCAAAAGTGAGTTAAGCATGAATAAGAAGCAGTGGTACTACCGTGTATTGCGAACACCGAAAACCAGCAATCTCCAGGGTAACTTACCCTCCAGTAAAGGAAGCTCAACGTCGGCGATGTTGTAACAGTTCCTGGAGGTGTGGCTCCCTAACGTCCTACCCACCGCAGTAGTCGCAACCTTCCTTTACCCAGACCAGCTTTTGGAACAATTCATCGTTGTGCTTGAATGCTGAATATCACATTTTACCGTTACATGATTTCCAGCTTCAAACTACCAGGCCCATCAACGTCCAACCACTGATCTTACATAGCAGGTTCCGGTAAATGCAGGTATCTGTGGTGGTTCAAAAGGAGAAATAGCCCGAGAGTCAAGCCTTGTGTCCCGCTGCAGGTAGTTACGCGCCATGGCTTTCTGCAGGCCGAGCTGCAAGCCACCGATCATCAAGGGTCCCTGCATAGCCGACCCGCCACATCCGAAGCTAGACAAGGGCACTAAAGGACTCTACAGAGTGCCAGTAGGGAGAAATCTACAGTCAACAACAATCCTTGCCATCCTATCCATCTAATTTGTGCGTCAATCAAATGCCAAGACTTCTGGCTTCATTCTTTCGCGAGAAACAACGGCACAAACGGTTCATTGTCTCTGGTGCTTGTGGTTCCTCCCTGACTGTCAAAGAACCATTGAGGCTTCTGCAGAAACAATCTTTAATAAAGAGAACAAGAACGCTCCAACAAACGTATTGAGAAAACTGTATTGTCGTGTTGTTTGGCTCTTTGCGGCTAATTTTCGCTCCAATAGCTACCAGTGACTGGCCTTGCTAGAAGTGAGTAGTACCAGCCTCAAGAGAGGCACCCGCATTGTCACCTTGGAAAAGAAGATAATCTCTCACTTTTATTTCACACTAGTGCACATACTTAACGTGACAATGCGTTATGTTACGATCAATTCTTTGCTTCGCTGCAGGACTCGCCAGTGCTCCCATCAGGCAAAGTTAAGCACGTTGCCCTGCAGTTTGGCTGCAATCAGACCTCACAACACACACAGAAACGGGAAGATTATAACCACAATTCGCAGCAGCTTCAACCATGGCTTATTTTCTTCCCCAAGGCAATAAAGGCTTCACACTAGTAATGTATAGAGTGGGAATCGTTTTGAACGAACGGCTACGGAGAGCACAGAATACAGCCTCGCTTTTGTATGCCAACAATACTCGTAGTACATGATTACGGTATCAGTCTCCTGTAATACTAACTAATCTTAAATCTGTTCCCATGCCTTTCTTGGGAGGTCTGCCGTAGCAACCAGCTACCAGGCTGGGGGCGATAGCAGTTCATACTTGTTGTTCTATGCCGGGCCTGGCAGCTGGCAGGAAATGTTCAGATGGTAATTCATAACAAAACGCGTTTGCTTGGCGCCTGTGAATGGATCCAGTAGCCATAAGAGCACCGTAAAGTGAGAGGAGGGGGAGGGATGCTGCAGCGGCAGGCCACGCTCGCTTGGCTAGTATATAAACCTCCAACACAGTGCCAGCCAAGTGCCAGGCTTCTTCTTTTTCAACCCCTCACCATCCATCTCGAACTTGAGGAAAGCCCTTCAGCTTCAAACAACTTCTTTTCTCAGTTTCAAGAAAGACAAGCAAACAATACTTCAATATCCTTTCTTTGTTCTTCCACACTTCTAGTGTCCCCCCATTCTTCATTGCTCTTTCCACCCCAACAAACAACTCCAGAGGCTGCAAACGCAACCGAGAGGGACCATGATCTTCAACAGGGTTCGTGCCCTGGCTGGAGCCATTGGTTCGCTCTATCTTCTTGCTGCTGCCGCTTTTGCCATCCGCGTCTTCATCAAGCGTATTGTTACTCGCCGATGGAACGTCGACGACTACACCTTCTCGGCTGCATTCGTAAGAAGTCCCCAAAAACACAGGCGGGAGATTCCTCCATGGCCATGAGGTAATACTAACCAACCATAACTCTCTCCACCAGGTCTCTGCCGTCATTCATGCCATCCTGATCTCTGTTTTTGTGGCCCGTGGCTATGGTCTCACCATCAGTCAGATCACTCGTGAGGCTCTGCAGAAGATTGAACCCGTACGTGTCCCCTGCAAACGCTGCCACATTCTCATTCTGGGCAGACCAAAACAACATACTTACTCACTAAAACAGCTACAGTATTTTGCACAGCTCTTCTACGTTCTCTCATTTGGCTTTTGCCGCATGTCATATGCCCAGTTCATCGGCGGCGTTGCCCGTGGCTCGCCGCTGGCTGGCCATGCTCGCTCCCTGACTCTCGTTGCTGGTATCTGGACTGTTGTTTCCGTCATTATTCTGGCATACGATGGCAGGCCTAGCATGCCATGGACTGGAACTCTGAAACGTCCCCTTGTGAGTTTTCTTCTTTCCTCTCTCTTACCTTTCCTTCTCTTCTCCTCTACTCCCTTTACTTCACTTCCGTCCTCACTGTGCTGCGTTTCATTCCTTTGCGTCTCCTTTCTCCAGTCCGTCTACCGTTCTGAGGCTCTTCCTCTCTTGAGACATCATGTAGAAGGGTTGCTCAATGATTCTTTCTCTTTATCACTTCCCAGAAGCTAACCGCCCATCACTTGTTGTCAATAGTACATTCAGTGGATCTGTGTCGAGTTTGCTGGTATTCTTATTGAGCTCAGCATTTTCTTCCTCGCCGGCTTCCTGATCAAGCGTTTTGCAATGACTCCGGTTGCCCGCCTCAAGCTTCTTCTCTCCTTCGCCGTCCGCATCCTGTAAGCAAACAACACCCTATTGCAGATTGGCTGAAACATTGCCATGAGGAGATAATCCCAAGCTGACTTATCTCTCCTTCCCCCACCCCTCTTGAAGCTTGATTCCTGTCATCTTTGCTCGTGCCGCTTCCCAGGCGGACTGGGCCCATGGTCCACGAGGATTTCCGATCTTGCCCATCATCCTCATGGAGGTTGCCCTTTCCAGCTCCATCATGATGGGACTAGCCACCTCGCTCAGTTCGTTCCTCTACTCGTTTGACGTGGTGAACATCTTTCTGCGCTCTCGCCTTCGAACTGCCCGTCTCGAGGCCGATCACTCCCGCCAAGGCCTGGTGAGCTTCCCCGAGTATCAAGAGAGCGTGCCTAACGACAACATCTACCGCACTTTTGAGCCAGAGTCAGTGATCCAGTATCCCATTCCTCTCTATCCTGTTACCCCCCCTTACACTCCCCCAAACAGCCCTGCCCCTCCTGATGATGAGAATGATCACCGCGTCACCATGGTCAGCGCCGCTCCCCCTTGCGCGTGCAATGTGCTCCCTCGTTACGACGAAATTTCCGATGACCTTGTTCCAAGCTATGAGGAAATCGCGATGATGGGCCATCCCGCCCACGACCCTCCTGCTGCCTGGAACGTCAGTCGCGAGAACGTCCCTCCGCTGAGTGAGTGCCGTGCGACATTTCGTCTTGGTCCTTCAAAGTGGAGTGCTATCCCTGAGCTTGATCGTCAGCGAATCTCCGCCGTAAGTCCCAAGCCTTTTCTTCAACCAGAACTGATATAACTTCACTGGGTCGCTAACCACAGCCATGAAAGATGTATCCGGACTGTGCCGAACAATACATGGAGGCCATTCTAAAGGCTAGAGCTGCAGAGGACGCCTACTATCAAGGCCGAACCCGCCCTATTCCAATTCCCTACCCCCGTCGCCAGCGACGCGAGTTTTAGGACTGAGCTACTCTCGGTCTTTTTCTTGGGTTGTGCCATGCCCTGTCTTCCCATTTGCCTCTCTCTGCTCTTTCTTTGCTTCTTCAAGTTTCGACAAAGAGAGAGTTGGTTTGGTGAGAAAAAAGAATTTTCGTTTCCAAGATTGAGAAAGCACTTTGTTATTGTGTTCCACATTCCCGCATCTTCCGACAGGCATCAAGTCTTGAGGTCCAAGAAATGAATTACGAGTTTTTACGGCCGAATAGCGAACATGCATTTGCTTATACCCCATTTCATTCTACCTTTTCGTTTTTCTTCTATTTTTTTCTCTTTTCTATTTCTCAATATTTTCTTTTTGCTCATTTCATCATGTTTGAGTATATGAACACACCACCAAGAAAAGAAGCCACATTGTTCGCAGCAATGCAAAGGTTTTCTTTATTATTCACTGAACAAAAAAAATTGGAGTTGAAGACACAAATGATTTTTTGCACATGGAAAGGATATTTTTGGTAGAATTTGGTACAATGAAACTGCATACGGAAAACGGTTTGGACAGGAGGAGGTTTTCCAATTTTGTTTTTGCTGAAGAGTAATGTGGTTTTACGCAGAAGAGGAAAATGTGACGGAAAACTGAAAAAGGAATAATTTTGCTACGGGACAACAGTCACCACCAATCAAGTTAAAGTTTAGTTTAGTTTAGTTAGTTCAATGATAAGTCTTCAATCTCTTGTTTATTTCCCAATGCAAAAGTGATTCTCTTGATGTAAAGAATGCGATGAAGAAAACAGAAGAAGCAAAAACGCCAAAGTTGATTCCCAATGTCCCGATAATCCCAAACATCATAAACGTCGTATCCTGGTCTCTCCCTCGTGTATTGAAATAAAAAAAAACAACCACACATGCTTCAAAATGTCCATAATCATGTTTCCTTGGAGCTGAAAGTAGCCCATCTCCGTCCCGTATAACAAAATATTGTCATGTCCCAAGAAACGCCAGTAACTGTAAATCCCAAAACGAAGAGAAAAAAAAAAAAAAAGAGCAAGAATGCGAGAGAAGAAAAAGGGAAGAAAAAGAAAATAAAGGAAACAAAAATACAAAGTCTACTGGACAAAATTGCTGACAAAATTGCTTCTCAAACTGAATCATGGGTCAAAATCAGTTCTCAATAGTCTCTTGCTGCACTTTAATCGCCACGGCATCCCACCAGGTACCATGAGCAGCGCGGTCGACGTTGCCAATCTTCTCCAGCAGGTCCGAGATCTGCCTCACCCTGTCCACAAACTCCGAGAGGCCCAGGCTCGCCAGCTTCTCGCCCGCCGTGTTGGCCGCCTTGACCTTTTCGCTCGCCGACGACGAGCCCGGCACGAGCCTCGCAAAGATGTTACCGCGGAGGCGCGTCAGCAGAAGACGCAGCACGGGGTGCGTGGGCTCGCGGCCCGTCTGGGCCATGTCCCGCGCCGCCTCGAGGACCTTGCGGACAAGCTGTCGGAGCTGCGTCTTGGTGGCGGCGGGCATGGACCGGCCGGCCTCGAGCGCGGCCATGGTGCCGTCGAGGGAGGCATCGAGGGAGGCGTGCTCGTTCTCGAGGACGGTGAGGATGCGCGCGGCCTCCGTCTTCCACTGGGTGCGGACGTCGCGCTTCAGGAGGTTCTTGCACTGCAGCAGCACCGCGCCGACGGTGATGATGCGCTGCACCATGACGGAGACCTTTGTGATGCGGGCCGTGTCGAGGCGCAGCATCTCCGGCACCTGGTCGGCGGGGACGGGGACGGCCAGCGTCGTAAAGAGGTCAACGAGCATCTGCGCGTAGAAGCGGGAGGCGTTGGGGCGCAGCTTCGGGTGGTTGATAGCCTCGGGGTCGCGGCGCTGGGACTCTGCAATGACCTTGGCGCTCGCAGCTCGCCAGGCATCCTCGGCCACGGCGAGTCGGACATCGCCTGCGGCAATGTCTTGCGCAAAGCGCTTTGCTTCGTACTGCGGTGCTGATTCGATGAGCTGGGGCGCCGCGATGCGCATCAGGTAGTTGACATAGTCGCAGAGCATGACATCAATGAAACCGATGAGGGCCTCGACACGATCAATAACGTTGCCATCGGCAAGCTTATCCTGGATCAGTGCTTTCACCTCGTCGTCTCGGAACGGTGCACAAAGTTTGGGAAGTAGAGATGCCATGGCAGTAAAGAACTTCTCATAGGAAAAGTTGCCAAGAGTAAACTGCTGCTCCGCCATTTCAGGATCAAGAATCTCGCCTATGAGATTATACATGGAGTTGCCCGGCTTGAGAAGGCGCTGTAGCTTGTCCTTGATGTTGCCTGCCATGAGAAGGAAAATGCGAAAGTTGGCCTCGTTATCCTCAATTCCGATGGTGGCCTTCATTTGCGCATAAAGTGGTCTGGTTATCGCGGACTGCTGCTCAACGTAGTCTTCGGTGGGGATCTGGTACTCTTTGTTGATTGCTAGCTCGTGAACGACGACTCGATTGTCAGGCAGCAAGCCCATGAGGCCGGTCTTGGGACCAGACGATTGTTGCGGGCTGGCACTCTGGCCTTGGCCGCGGCTGAGGGGCGTAGAAGGAGGCGTCAATGTCTGAGACTCTGGAGATACCAGGCTATTGGCGGTAGCGGAAGCATCTCCAGCCGAGTTATCAGCAACACGAGGCTTGGTGTCGCCCGTCTGCTTCTTGGCCTTGCGTGCCTTGCGTGCCTCCGCGACGGCTTGGAAAATCATCTTCTTTCCCTTTTCCTGGCCAGCCAGGCGCTTGATCCGCACAATCAGCATAAGCTGACTATCTTGAATGCTCTGGCGGTACAGAGCGGCGGCGGCATCGTCGGTGCTGTCCTTGACGGTTTGGTAGATTGCGTCAAGTTCAACAAACTGCATGACCATGACTTCGACAAGGGCATTGGAGTCGCGGGACTTCCAGGCGATGAAGGCATTGTAAAAGACGGCATATGCTTCGGGAATAGCGTTGCGCATGGAAGGCGGGATGGTGTACCGGTTGGCGGGAGTTAGCCAAGAGAGGATATGCTCAAATGCAACCAAAAGGTCCTTGGCCTTGCCGATCAGATCTTGAAGCTGCGGGTTGCTCATGTCTGCTGCCGGGAGGCGGTTAGAGGCCGCATTTGCATTCTCGGCGTCGGCTGCAGCCTCATTGGAATCGTCCTTTGTACTAAGAACCTTGCTGGGGTGTCCAAGAATGAGGAATGCGCTCATAAAGGTTCGGCAGGCTGCCATCTCAGCTACCGAGTTGGGCTCGCCTTCTTGAAGGCCGCATAGGCGAAGTAAGCGAGCGGCGGCTTGGAGAACAGCTTCCTGGGCCAGCAACGCAACGACGGTGTCGAAATCGGTGTCTCTGATGCCATCGATGCTGAGGCCAAGCTTGTGAAACGCATCAACGTCGCGCTTACGGATGATGGCGCGCCACCAGGCCTGAACCTTGCGGGCGGCATCCTCATCAGACAACTTGCGGGTCTCGCGTTCATTGACACGGGCCAGAATATCAACCGGCCTCTTCGAGGCGCTGTTAACGCGAGTTCTACGAGAGGTGGATTTAGTGAGCAACTCCTCGCGACGGCGCTGGGCCTCGGCCATGCGTTCTTCAAGCTGGGCCTTCATACGGGCGACTTCCTGCTCGCGCTTTTCCTTGGTCTGCTCCGCAATCTGCTTGGCCTTGCGCACTTCCTCGGCACATGTGGCAGCGATTTCGGCAAGATTGCGGTCGCGAGCCTGCTGTGCTGCCAGGGCCTTTTCTTCAGAAGCCTGCCCGCGCGGTGCAGCCTTGGCGAGGGCGGCCCTGAGGCGTACCTTTTCGGCATGGGCAGCACGGTCGGCCAGGCGGGCTCGTCGGTCCTCGAGGAAAGAGGCGCGACGTAGATGTTGGGCAACATGCTTGCTTTGCTCATTGGGATGTGCAGAGGACGCCTGAATGGACGAGCAGCGCGAGTGGACCGAAGACATGGAGTTGCGACGTGAGGAGGCAGCCGAGTCGCGGCGGCGAGCGTGGGAGGGTCGGTAGAAGCGGTCGGCGATGCGGGGAGGCGGGTGATAGACGGTAGCGTCATCCTCGCGGGTGTCTGTGTCGGTTGGATGCATGGAAAGGTCGAGGTCGAGGTCTAGGTCGAGATCCATGGCTTGTTCGTCGGAGGGTTCGCCGCTAGACTCTCTGACGTTGCGCAAGGACTCACTGAGATCGAGAGAGGAACGACGCATCTTTGCGGCTGTGTCGGAACCTATTTATGATGACGTGGAGGGGCTGGCGACCGAGCGCCAGAACCTGGGGTTCGGTGGCGTCACTGGACTATTATGCGAGTGTATGAATGCAGCGTCGACTTATGCAGGTTCGCGGGGAGGTGGTTGGGTGTCTAGGATGGTCGACTCGCGCGTCGCTAGAAACAGGAAGAAAAACAGAGCCAAAAATGTCCAAAACGCCGGGAGTCTAAACGAGTGGCGCCGGCGCGAGGGAGTGTGTATATGGTGCTGGATCTAGGCGATTTCGATAGAAAACATGAATGTATTCGGGGGTAGCAAGGCGCCAGATGATGCAGTTTGTCGGACGTCTGTCTTGGGATGACGCAAGGAGCATAGGCTGTCGCGAAATGTAGGTTCTACAGTCCCCCACCAGTGCGACAGTAGAAAGTGGTGGAAGAGAAGAGTGGTGCTTACCGAGCCGGGAGTAGTAACTAACTAATAAACGGTGTGGAGAAGAAGAGGAAAATAGGAGAAGAAAAAGATGAATACTGCAAACGGCGTGGAGATGATGCTGAAGGGAGAAAACTTAATACTGAGGAAGCTTTTGGTTGCAGCCTGCATTGCCAACATTGCCCACGCAGCGAGTCATTGTTGCTGCTGAAACAACAGGCTGTTGGAGATAGATGAGGCTCTGCAGGGATAGTTTGGGCGATCTTCCGGGGCGCACTTGGACGCCGTTATTTGCACTATTCAGGCGCTATAATGGTGGATGTCGTTGCAGTGGGATCTGGGTCCTCAACTCCGTCTACTTGAACGTATTCTGTATCCAGCCTGGTTACGGGCTTGACGGTGCAGGGCGACTGATGGAGGCCGATTGCCGGACTACAGATTATGTATATAATTACCCTGCAATGTTGATCGTCTCGACCGAGAATCCCTCTCTGGACGATGTCAAGAGTCTCTCCAGTACACTGTACAGGGAGAGTACAGAGGTTCCGAAGTACCTATGCTCACACTGTCTCACATTGGCGATTGATTCAACTATCGTGGGCGAAAAAAGAAAGCATCTGAAGAAAACAAGAAACAGTGTGCAATAGCAACTGGAGACTTACCTAGCTAGTATTGGTTCTACAGACCAGCGGCGGAGTGCATCACATTGTCCACTTGAATTACTTGTCCCGTGTTGTAGAGGTGCTCATACCTTATTAGTTGGTACTCGAGCCCACTGTTCTCTGCATCGTGGATAATACTGAACGGCAATGGCCTCGTATATATGCCTGTGACTTTGAAACAGTACAAGATAATGAATCAAGATACATGATACCAACTACCAGAGATCTGGTACTGATAGAAGTCAATGAAATTATATAAAATGATGTATTTAGCCAACGAAACACCACAGTTGTTATGTTAGTTCAGTGAACCACCACGTGATGGAGCCCCAACGGCCTTCCGTTATGGACTGGTAGCTCAGGGTCGAGTTAACGCCTTCTTTTCACCACAAAGCCAACAGACTCGGCCGCCAAACCTGGAAATGGAAGGGCTGGTATGAGGAATCGCTAATTGAGCACCTTGCCCCATCTCGGAAATCTCGATCAAGCGCCCAGCGGCAACTATCCGACGCTTTACGCGCATTGCTGTTGCTTCAGGGGCAAGCAGAGTTCCTAAACCAGTGCTGCGCACCAGCAGACGGAATAGGCCCCCAACAGCTTCTCAGCAGCCTCCACGCTCTTTAACCTGCTGGCAATATGGTTCACTGCCCAATTCGGCAGGCGGCCAGGCGTTGTTGGACTAGTTCCAGCACCAGAGTTATTGATGATGGTGGCTTGCAAAGGGCCCTGGATAACTGCAGGTTGCTGAAGAGAGCCGCTAGCTTTAGCTCAGCAGCTGCCGGCACCCGAGGCCTGAACCGAAGCAAGGCGAGGCTGCCCAGCTTACTACCACCAGTGGGTTACGGATGCACTCGGCCGTCCTCACAAAGGGTACCGCTGCCGGGACAGCACCGAGCGGGTATCACTAGTATGCAAAGGTGTGTGAGAATCAAAGGTGTTTATATCAATTGTGTTTACTTTGAATGGAGGGTGCTATACCTGTTTTTGCTAGGCAACTTCTTCAGTTCTGGTTGCTCAACTTGACTTGTAGCTCTCAGTGGCTCCAAGTACAGAGACAATGAATAGTTGCAAGAGACTTACTTATGCGCCTGGGATTGCCTTGACCAGGCACAAGGCAAGGTCCGATGCATGCAAATGCAGGCCATTCATCTCTTGACAGCACTTGAATCCTGTCTTGCACCCCACCACCCAGCCAATACGCTTCAACACCTTCCCCTTTCCAACCTGTCTGCCGCCGTATCCCGCCACTAGTTTGATGGTAAATGTCGTGCCTCTGCCCCTCCATGATCCATTCATCCCACCGCCCCGCACCGCCAAAAAAATCCCAGGGCACCACTACAAACGGACCCCAAGATGCGGTTCCTTGCCCTCAGCTTGTTACGTTATAGCTCGTTCTACTCCTCCTCCCCGAGCCCTCCGTTGCTTTGTTTTTTTCTCCTCCATTCATCCCATTCTTGTCAGCTGGTTTCCCAACCTTCTGTCTAATTCTCGATTCCTGTTCTCCCTGGAAGCATTACATTCCTCGGAGCGTCTACTGACTTACTCTCTGGTTTGCCCCGCGTAGACTTTTACACAGCTCTCAAGTTCGGTTTTGCTCCGCCGCCTCGCGTGCGCAATACGTCGAGAAAATGTCTGACCGCGAGGTTCTCCCTGACAATGTCAAGCCTGCTCACTATACCTTGTCCATTAAGGATATTGACTTCAAGAACTGGACATACCACGGTACTGTGAGGTAAGTTGCATTGGCCGCCGCTGCCCCTCCCCCGCAACGCCGCCATCCGGGCAGGGGTACCAAGAAGTTGCCTGCAATACCAATGCTTACTCGGATCAAGCATCGATTCCGAAATCGTCAAGCCCACCGTCCAGATTGTCCTCAACACTCTCGAGCTCAAGCTCCTCCACGCCAAAGTCTCGGTCGATCACACAAAAGCCACCCAGGGCTGGGAGTCCACCACCTTCTCCAACGATGAGAAAGCCCAGCGCACCACCATCACCTTTGACCAGGAAATCCCCGTCTCCCAAAAGGCATCCGTTGTAATTGGGTTTGAAGGCACCATCAACAATGACATGGCCGGTTTCTATCGCTCCAAGTACAAGCCCGTCGCTGGCACTACTCCTGCTGCCTCCGTCCCCTTTGACGAAGACTGGCACTACATGTTCAGCACTCAGTTCGAGTCTTCGGATGCACGCCGAGCTTTCCCTTGCTTCGACGAGCCCAACCTCAAGGCGACCTTTGACTTCGATATCGAGGTTCCCGTTGACCAGGTTGCTCTCAGCAACATGCCTGTCAAGGAGATCAAGCCCTCCAAGGACGGCTGGCAGGTCGTGTCTTTCGAGACCACTCCTCGTATGAGCTCCTATCTCCTCGCCTGGGCCGTTGGTGACTTTGAGTACGTCGAAGCCTTCACCGACCGCCGCTACAACGGCAAGCAGCTCCCTGTCCGTGTCTATACCACCCGCGGCCTGAAGGAGCAGGGTCGCTTTGCACTTGAGCATGCCCCCCAGACCATCGACTTCTTCTCCGAGATCTTTGACATTGACTACCCTCTGCCCAAGTCCGACCTGCTCGCCGTCCACGAGTTCACCCACGGTGCCATGGAGAACTGGGGCCTTGTCACTTACAGAACCTCAGTGTGTACTTCCAAACGCAGCTATTTATATCCGTCGCTAACTTAGGCCTCAGCGTGTCCTCTTCGACGAAAAGACCTCGTCGCCCCGTCTCAAGAACGACATTGCCTACGTTGTTGCCCATGAGCTTGCTCATCAGTGGTTTGGCAACCTCGTCACCATGGACTGGTGGTATGTTTTCAGACTAATCTGCTCTATCATACACTCTACTTATTCATCATCTGCAGGGATGAGCTCTGGCTCAACGAGGGCTTTGCTACCTGGGTTGGTTGGTATGCTGTCGACCACATCCATCCCGACTGGGAAGTCTGGGCCCAGTTTGTCAACGAGGGTATGGAGTCTGCTTTCAAGCTCGATGGTCTTCGTGCCAGTCACCCTATCCATGTTCCCGTCCGCGATGCGCTCGATGTCAACCAGATCTTCGATAACATCAGCTACCTGAAGGGCTGCTCCAGCATTCGCATGCTTGCTAACCACTTGGGTGTTGAGACCTTCCTCAAGGGTGTTTCCAACTACCTCAAGGCCAACGCCTACAACAATGCCAAGACCTCTGACCTCTGGGCTCACCTCACTGAAGCCTCTGGCAAGAAGGTCGATCAGCTCATGGGCCCTTGGATTACCAAGATTGGTCACCCCGTCATCACAGTCTCCGAGCAGCCCGGTCAGCTTTCCATCAACCAAGCTCGATTCCTCTCCAGCGGCGACGTCAAGCCCGAGGACGATACCACCACCTGGTGGGTTCCTCTGGGTCTCGAGGGCAAGACGGGAGAGGCTGGTATTTCCTCTGTCGAGCTGAACACCAAGACAGAGACCATCACCGGTGTCGATGACGACTTTTACAAGCTCAACAGCGGTGCCACCGGTTTCTTCCGCGTCAACTACCCCGAGTCGCGTCTGGCCAAACTTGGATCCCAACTTGACCGTCTCAAGACCGAGGATAAGATGGCAATTATTGGCTCCACTGCTGACCTGGCTTTTGCAGGCAACGGCAGCACTGCCAACCTGCTCACTTTCCTCCGCTCGTTTAGCAACGAGACACACCCTCTTGTCTGGAGCCAGGTTCTTGACGCCATTGCCGGTGTTAAGAGTGTCTTTAGTGAGGATGAGACTATCAAGAATGGCCTCAACAAGTTCACTGCCACGCTTCTGGAAGGCCGCATCAAGACCCTCGGTTTTGATGTCGTTGAGGGCGAGTCTTACCTCACCACCCAGTCACGAACCCAGGTACTTTCCAGTGCTGTTTCAAGCCGTCACCCCGAGTAAGTTCTCCCGTTTAGATGTACTTTTAAACTGCTCTGTTACTAACAACGTTGAAAGGGCTCTCGCTGAGGCTCTGAAGCGCTTCAACAAGTGGGCCGAGAACCCCGAGGCAAACACGTTCCACCCCTCGCTGCGCACTCCCATTTTCCATGCCGGTATTGTCTCGGACCCTGCCCGCGCCGTGGACATTCTGAAGAAGGAGTGGTTTACTACCAAGTCCGTCGACGGCAAGCTGGTGATCTCGCGCGCTATTGGTCATGTCCCCGACTTGGAAGTTGCCAAGAAGGAGGTCATCACCTTCAACTTCAACCAGTCACCGCGTGACAACCTCACGGCTGACATGCACTTCCTGGGCCTGTCCCTGGCGAGCAACTCGGTGACCCGTCATGCTCAGTGGGAGTACATGAAGACCAACTGGGCCGCTTGCACCGACAAGCTGTCCAACCCCATCGTCCTGGACCGCTTCATCCGCTCGACGCTTAGCAGCTTCGTGCACGACTCCGACGTCGCGGATATTGAGGCTTTCTTCCAGGATAAGGATGTAAGCAGCTACAACCGCACTCTGGAGACGGCCAAGGACAAGTCGAGCGCCAGAGCTGCCTACCTCAAGCGCGACGCTGCGTCCATCAAGGAGTGGCTCGCTGCCAACGGATACTAAGTTCCAGGCCAACAAGTGGAGGGGGGCGTTGAAGATGAATTGTTGATTTAAGATAGCTGAAGAATAAAAGCAAGATATCCATGTTAATCAATTTCCTGTTACACTATCGTTCGTGTTACCAGGCTAACCCTAAGACTGACCTGCCGTGTTTAGCCCGTTCATGGCTCTACTGAAAGTTCTCAAAGTCGTAAAAGTTCATATTTTGCTGAGTTTCTGATATGTGACTATCCCTATCGAGCGTACTCTGGTTCAGAGCAGAGAGCTACATGCAGCTTGCCGCTTGTGAGAAGGCATTGTTCGTTCCGTCCCTACCACATGATGCCCTGCCCATGCAGGAAGGCACCTGCAAACACGGATTTTGGCGGCGGCAACCTGCTTGTTATGCGTCACCCAATGCAACAAAAGCTTGTTTCAACTTCCTTCCACAAAAGGCTTTCTGTCAGTCCAATGCGCCGCCTTTTGACAGTTCTCTGGGGTTCCCTTACAACGCCCACAAGAGCTTGACAAAGTCCGAGTCGAAGACATGTTTCTATTTTCATTGTTTCTGTTGCTATCGCAAGACATGTATTTCTCAAGCACATCGTCATCTCTGCTGAATTTAAACAAGAACGTTCGACTTTTTGGTATTTCACGCCAACTCTGTAGATCCTCAATATAACAAAAAATCCACACTAGTCCTACAATACAAGAAAAAGCAACAACCAAAATCTCTTTTTTTTTTCACATCTGCTTCCAGCCTTTCTTTTCTTTGCTTCTTTATGCGGAATTGTTCATCTCCGCCTTGATCCAGTTCGTCAACCCACCCTTGGCAATAATCTCCTGCAGACTCTCCGCAAATTCACCAACCTGCTCCTGCCACTTCTCGCCACCTTCACCCTCCTGCACCTCCACCACGCTCCGGGTAATATCCCACGTAAGCGTCCATCCGGTACGGCGCGTGAGCACCTTGTTCTCCTTGTCATTGAAGGTCGCGCGCAGCCTCTCCACCAGCCGCGGGAGGGGCAGGCACAGCAGCGCATTGTTCACGCTGTTTCGCGCAAAGATATTGGAAAACGTCCCCGCGACCACAAGAGGAATATCGTTGGCGAGAATCGCCGTCGCAGCCTGCTCGCGACTCGACCCAGTCCCAAGATTATAACCACTGACGAGGATGTCTTTGGGCTTGACAATGCTGCGGAAATCGGGGTCGTAGTTGCTCATGCACACCTTGGCCATGCCCTCGGTGGTGATGTCGTCCTGGTAGGTGTACTTGCCCGGGTAGATGTTGTCGGTGTCGAGGTTGTCGGCGTCGAGGAATACGATTTCGCCGGTAATCTTCTTGGGGAAGCCGGGGAGGATCTTGGTGGTCGCGGCAGCGGCGGCGGCGTCGTCGCCGTTGGCATCACCAGCGGAGGAGGACTCAATGCGGCCGATGAGAGACTCGAGCTGCTCGAGAGCACTGTCTAGGCTGCTCTCAATCGTCTCGGGAGCACCGGTGCCGTAACCGTAACGGACAGCTTCAACGCCGTCCGGGGCTTCGTATGTGCCGGGGCCGGAGATGAAGCCGCTCAGACAGCTTGCGGCAACGACTTCGGGAGAACCAAGATAAGCATGTGCAGCTATACAAAAATTTCATTAGTCTAAAATTCAAAGCATATTAAATAGGCCAAGTTTGCGTTTAAAACTCACTGCGAGATCCCATTCTACCCTGTTTGGTTTTAAACACAACTTGTTAGCAATGTACTTGTTTCCTCAACATGGACGAGATTCGCACCTTGAAGTTTCTGTTCGAGGCAGAAATTCCAACTTCACCGTCCTCAAGCAGGCCAGGGCCTAGTCCAATGCACGCTGAGCACGAAGGGGCATGAGCCTCGGCACCGGCATCCAGAAGGACCTGCCAGCTACCGTCACTCTCAGCAGCCTCTTGCTCGTGCTTGGAGGCAGCAGCAATGTACATCTTGACACCGTCGGCGATTTTGGGCATCACACCACCATTTGCCTCGGCGGCATCGCGAAAGACTTGAGCGGCGGCAAACAGGTCGGAGCTACGGGAGTTGGTGCAGCTGATGATGTAGCCTCTGTCGACTTTAATCTGCTTCGGGGCCAGCTCGCTGAGGGGAGTCGAGATCTTGACGCTGTTGGGTCCGCTGATATAAGGGGAGAGGGTGGAGAGGTCCAGATAGAGCTTCTTGGCGTACTGTGCGCCCGCATCAGCCTTGATAGGGTTGGCGTAGAGTTCGTCAATCTTTTCGTGGGTAATGCGCGTGCTGGTAGTTCGGTCGGGGGACATGGCAGCCTCGGTAGCCTTGTATCGGAGCCAACGCTTGAGCGTCTCATCAATAGGGAACTATTTGTGCGTGTTAGAAACATGGTCTGGTCTAGAACAGCCGCACTGTGATGCGCAGGCTTCTGCGCCAGAGACATACCATGGCAGAGGTGGCAGACCACTCCGTCGACATGTTTGAGATTGTGAGTCTCGTGTCGACAGGGAGACTAGCCATGGTCTCCTCAGAGCCGGCAAACTCGACACTATGGTTGAGGACGTCGGTGGGGAAGAGACCGCAGAGGGCGACAATGACGTCCTTGCCAGTGACGCCGGGGGGGAGAGTACCTGTAAGAGTGAGCTGCACAACGGGGGGGACCTGGAGCCAGGTCTTGCCAGTGGCCCAGATGGAAGCCGCATCCGTTCGCACGACGGCGATACCCAGGGATCCCAGACCACCGTACATGTTGCTGTGACTATCCGAGCCGACACAGAGAGTGCCAGGCCAGACAAAGAGCTCCTCAACCTGATGTCAAGCCAGGCAGATTAGCATTAAATAGGCACCGAGAAAAAAGAAGACAGCGTGTAGGCTGTTTCGGATTGCATGAAAAATCGAGTGCTACTCACCATGACTTGATGTCCAATACCGTGTCCAGCAGGGAAAAACTCAACGCCATGCGTCTTGGCAAACTCTTCAATCTGCGCATACTTTTTCAAGTTCGCTTCAGACTTGTTGCTCACGTCGTGGTCGAGCGCAAAGACCATCTGCTTCGGGTCCTTGAGGCGCGTCGCACCGAGCGACATGAACTTCTTGGCAATCGGCCAGGTGTTGTCGTGGGATAACAACCGGTGAGGCTTTGGAGAGGTGTTAGCGTCTGCCCATCGTTTCCCAGTATCTGCTTCTTCCCCCGGCCCCCAATCATGCACTCACTTGGAGCTGTACGTAGTCGCCGCTGCGGATGACCTTGCCGGCAGGGACACCCACAGCGTGTCGCTGCAGGATCTTTTCCGTCAACGTCTGCGGCGACTTGTTGCCGCTAGCGCTGGCCGCATCGGAAACAGTCGCCAACGAGCGGCGATGCGTCGAGGTTGTAATGGTTGTCAATGGTGACGACGCCGGGGAGCGATTCTGTCGTGTGAGTCGTCGTCGCGTGCTAAAGAGGCGTCTGCTCGAGGGGCCGCCGAGCTGGCGCACCCACGGAGCAATCGCAACCTACAAGGTTACCGAGGACATATCAGTACAAATGGCATCAATTGGCCCTTTTTACCATTCAAGACATACCGCTCTGAACTCCATCTTGCGCGCGGGCGAGTGGGGAGTTACAGAAAGAGCTTCGGCAAGACACCAGTTGTTTTGCTGGGTTGCGTGTAACTTTAGGAGAGTCAAAATTACAGAGACAAAGAAGCGATACCGGCAGCCAGTAATAAAGTAATAAACCACTAAAGTAACCGGAATTAGTCAGCCCCACAGACAACTCTAAAGGGCCCTGTCGATTAAACACTACGTTACGCTACTGGGACGGGGCGAATCAAATTACGCTATTATTCGTCATTCAGCGATTTACACAGGCCGGAGAACTGCGGAATAACTGATCATTATCAAAGCTATAGCACGAGTGCTGTCGAGATACGTTGCAATGCTGCAAGCAGGATTCAAGCAGCTTGTTAGGGAGAGTACACGACAATAATAAGAGACCTTCACATGCAATCTTGTCAGAATCAAATTGAGCCATATGCCAATAAGGCAATATAAAAGTACATTTAGAAAAAAAATGTAAAAGCCAACTCAATATAGCCGATTATTCCGATTCCTCATTTCCCAGTCATGCCCTTCATGTACCATTTTTCCATTCCAATGCAATGTCCTTTTGTGTCTTAGTGTGCAAATTTAAAACCGGCCAAAAAAAGAAAACAAGAAAAAGTGCCAAAAATAAATCAAAAACTTTAAGCAATGCAGTACCGTGATCCGGATGAGCTTCACTTGTTAGTGAGTTTCCGTTTTCTGCAATCAAAACGCCATATTCGCCTCAAAAATGTATAGGCTTCCCGTGCTTCCTTATTTCTCTTCTCCAATCACTCATCATTCTGCTAGGCATTAGCCAGCGTCTCGTCGTCAAGTATATCGCTACTTTGGTCAATGCGGTAGCGTCAGCGCCAAACTCCCACTGCGCTTTCTTCCAGCCATGGTGGCAGCCATCTTGTCCTGCATGCAGTGCATCCACTCAAGGACAGTTTCGTAGCAGAGCACGTACTGTCGCAGGCTCTGCACTGTACTCAGACGCTGCTCTCGGAAATCTTCCACAGTTTTCTGAATCAGGTCGATCGAGTCATCATTCAACCAGCTGACATCGAGTGCCGTCTTCTCCGGCTTCTGGTGAGCCAGGTTCGCCAGAGCATCAGTAGGAGCGTCCAGGCTCATCTTAAAGTACGAGTCGCCCGTCGTCGTCGGTGAGACGCTTTCGAATGGGTTGAGCATCTCCACATCGCCTTCCTTGTCCTTGGCAACAATGCCCGTCAAGTCTGCCTGTCTCTTGCGCTTCAGCATGTCAACAACACTGTCAACGGTGCAAAATGCACCAGTACGTCCGCAACCGGCGGAGCAATGGACCAGTATCGGACGAGACTTTGCGTCGGCCTCGGGCTCGTCGTGCCACGACATGGGAAACGCGCCCCCCAGCGCCCTGTGAGACTCAACCACGGCAGCGGTCTCGACCGGTAGAGCTGCACGCTGCATCACGTTGGCAAGTTCCACAAGAGCAAGAAGGTGTGACGGCTTGGCGGGAGTGCCAAAGTCTGGCCAACCAGGAAAGTGAAGGTGAGTGATTTCACGTATCGGAGCAAAGGGATGCGCAGCGTGTGACAATGCAAACTTGCGGATAATCACGTACGGTGTCTCCTCAGCAGGGGACGGGGTCGGGACTGTCTCGAACGATGTCGTGGTGTTAGCACGGCGCCGAATGCTCCCCGAAGCGTTTGATGTCGGGGTGCTGTTCGAGTCAGACCTATATTTATCCGTGTCGAGCGAGGCCTTCTTTTCCGACAAGGGTCGCAGTCTGATCGCTCCCACCTCACGGGCTTCCCAGTATGGGTGGCACTTCATATTGCCACCTTCCATCATCGCCGTCAGCATGACAATAACGCGAACATCCTGATCCCAGACGACCGACCAAAAGTCTTCATATGTGGCCGGCAGAGGCCCTTGCGTGGCAATGTACTTTTTGTTGCTGCGAGAGGCGGACAAGTTGCTGGCATTAATATAGTCGCAACTTCCTGCAGGCTTATTCTGAAGGCGGACTCTGCTATGCTCAAACGGAAGAATATCCTTGTACCTGTTCTTGACTCCCTTTTCAACGCCGCACAGCTGGATGTTGTTCTCTGCAGCCTCCTTGTTGTTGGGGTTGAATGCAGCATAAGCGCCCTTCATGCGGGACTGCTCGTCACGCTCAATGTTGAGAAACTTGTCGGACACCTTCTTGCCGTGGTCCTGCGGCGCACAGGTCTCACGAAGCCAGATGGGAAGTTTGGTCATCTCGATACTATCTGGCAAGTTGACATCAAACTGGCCGACACCGTCCCGAAGATCCATGTTCTGGCGAATGTTGGAGAAGAACGGGTTGGGGTCCTGCATGCTAGTTGGTAGCATTACACCACCAATGACAGGGGCGATGGCATTCTTGTCCGTGGTGGCATTTTCCGACCTTGTCGGGGGCATCTTGGCGGTTTCATTATCCAAATAGTCGGGGAACGCTTGGCGAAAGCCGCTGAAGCCGCCGCGAAGAATAGCAATCTTGCCAGAGTAGTTGGCAGCGGTGAACTTTTTGGTCATGTTGAACGCTGTCATAGTGTCACGGTTATCGGATGCGTTGGCATCATATACGATGATCCACTCCATATCTCTCCATCGGTTAAACTTTGTCGAGTTGATGCTGTCCTGGAATGTTTGCTGGAGCTTTTCGATGCCAAAGGTAGCGCGCTTCAAAAGCGTGGTCGGTATGCAGAGGTTTAGCGAGTGCTTGATACGGCATTGTGAAAAGTTCTGCACGGAACGGACATCGAGAAGCAAGACGTTGTCCATATCGAAAGTGTCCATAATGTTGGCAAGCTGCTCAACCGCGACGACAGGGCTTTGAATAACATCCTGCTTCATTGGCATAGTCGCCGCGCGAGCCATGCCGCCGAACGTGGGTGGTGCGGCCCTGCTCCGTGTAGACTCGTTTAGCGAGAGGCGATCATCACGGGCAGACGCATCCGCTGTCGCCTGAGCGGGTTGCCGCTGCTCTGTTTGCTGCGCAGTCTCCTCGATCGGGGCCGGAGACGCCACACGTGGAGGGATGGATAGCTGCAGCGGAACCAACGACGCATCCGAGTTGCGCTTGGAATCCAAAGACACATAAGCCGAGTCGTGAAGGCTGTTTTGGTCAGCCTCGACCTCGGCCTTTCGAACCGGTCCCAAGTCGGCACGAATTCTATTCAAGGCCAGTCGGAAGGAGGGCGGCTCACTGGTTGGCTCTTGGTTGTGGGAGTGCCAGCGTGCCGGTCGTGGGCGGACCAGGTGTGCCGTTGCTGATGGAACATGGCTAGTTGTGGGAAGAGCATTGGAGGGCCCGCGGTTGCGGTCTACCTGCCTCTTGAAGGCTTCAAACTCAGAGTTGGGTTCCAACGGGACAGTCTTTGGCAAGGCGGCGGCAAACGACTTGATTGAAGAGCCGGCAGGACTCCAGTTGTCCTTTCCGGGTGCTGAAGATTCGTGGCCCTCGGTGCTGGTTTCAATAACCAAGCCAAAGTAGTTGGGGCTTGAGGGGCGCGGAGGTCGGCGGCTAGGCGAGCCTTTGGGAGGGTAGTTCTGTCCTACAGAGCAAGCAGCTCGTGGAGATGTGAGGGGGGTTGTTGATTTCGCTATTGTTCGTGAAGTACGTCTCGATACATTATGGGGACTGGACGCCCCCGGGGTGCGTGCAGTGTGAGCTGTCATGGCGTATTGAACAGACATTTGGTATTAGAGATCAGCGTTTTTGCGAGATTATTGCCGTTGGCTCGGCAGAGGCGTGGGCAGAAGAAGATGATTTATGTCAATCAGCTTCAAACTCGGCCGAGCGAGTAAGTTTAAAAGTCCATGGCGCGGGATTCTCTTGCTGTTGGTTTTTGAAAGTGTGTTTATTATGGGTGGCTCCTTCAACGACGCAGAGGCTGTCCTCTTGAAGACGTCTTGGTTGACAGGGTTCAGCCTGTGACGTAACTATCCGGGAGGCGGTGGCGAGAAAAGCTTCACGGCGGAGCCGCAGAGGCGACAAGGAAAATCGGTACAAACGGCGACGAATAGTCAAGACGCGATGATCCGGGGAAGACGATTGCCTTCCAATTATAAATAGGAATCGGAAAAGACGATTTAACACCCTGCTTCTAGGCTGAATAAGAGAATAGGCGGGCACGGGGGGAGGCGGTCGGAAGAAGGCGTTTGCTATTGGGGCTTCTGGGTGGCGTTTTTTGGCGCAAATGTCCAAGGACCACTAACCAGGGGCCTTTCGTTTAGTCACGACAAGAGTCGGATGGTAAATTTGGAGAGCGTACCCGTTTTCAACAAAGGGGAGACTGAAATGAGTCGAAAGAGGAGCACGATACGTACTGTACAACAGTTATAGCGAGGGGGGGCTTTTGGGTCGGAAAGATGCAGATGATGCACAATGACGGGATACGGCAACAATGCAGAACAAAGGCGCAGAGCTAATGCACTGGCTGCGTTTGAACTGGGGTGAAGAAAGACGAGAAAGGACAAGGTAAATCGTAACCAGGTTCTAGGTGACGAAAACGAAAAGAAGAAGGAGAAATCGTAAAGGTCGTAAGACGAAGGAGAGAGTGAAAGAAGAAACCTTTGATAACGCTGCAAAGTGAGGAAGGGGAAAAGTGCGGGCTGAGTTTGTAGGACGGCAGGTCTGGGTTGTGCCAGGTATCTGAGGACGCTAGAAGTTGTTGCTCTCTGTGTGTGTGGATTATGTGTGGTGTCTGTTTAACAATAGGGCTCGATGGGGGTTTTACACCAGAGAGTTGTCTTTTTGGCAGTTGAGGAGTGTCTGATTCAAGAATAAGAGCTTCTTTTGCAGTCCTAGACCAATTCGCGTCTCCCTGTTCCGTAAAGGATGTATCCTGTGGTTTGGTTGTACGATGAATGACGACAGAACAAAAGGCAAGACAATGATGGGCTCCGGGGGAGAGGCCACCCGCGATGCAGGGTCCAGCAAGCACTCCACTAAATGAAGAAAAGCATAAAATGATGAGAAAAGGAAAGAGTAGTAAATTCAGCGTCAGGGATGCTTGGGAGGCTGGAAGCGTAATAATGAGACAAAAGACGTTTTGAATGTCGGTGGGCGGACTGGTGTATGGCGCCGTTTTTTCTGTGTATTTAGGCTTGGAGGGGCCGATGCTGACTTGGTTGTTGGTGCGTCAGGATGTGGAGAGATTGTAGTCAACTGTTGTGGGACGCGGAAGGAAAAGAAGAAAAAGAGACGGGTAGAGAGGTGACGATAGGGGAGAAGCTCAGTCTTTCGTATTACTGGCAATGGTCAGACTGGGTTTTAGATCTAGGTCTAGACGATTCGATAGACGCCTGGATGGGGTCAAACTGACGGAAATCCGTGGCTTCGGATGATGGTAAACCAAGATTTTGGTGGGAATGGATAACCGGGTCATTTTCTTTACTATTACAATTGTTTGTGACCTCGGATCCCGTGCCTGTGGACGATGGCGCGGAAGCCATCTCTGCATTGGATGATTTGGCTGGTTGGGATATATATTTTGCAGAGCTCATTGACTGGCTAGATCGCCATGAATCGGATAATTGGACAAAGCTATCGTCTCTGATGGTTCCTGTCGCTGTTGGTACCTATAGAAGCCTATATCGGAGACCGGTGGCTTCTGCCATGCGCCAGCTATAGCAGTTGGAGGCTCATCAAGTGCCAACCAGTTTGAGCCGCACAATGACAAGTTACAGGTGAGTGGCTCCCAAATCGCTGCACCGGTTTACAGTGGCTGCAGCCCATGTCGCCATCTTCCCCAGGTACTTCCTTGGTACTTTGTCAACAGCCCATCCATCACGCACCGACCGCTAATTAGGTCATTCTAGCGGTGGACAGGAACAAGAAGAATGTTTGAATGGAGTATCATGTGGGTGACAAAAAAACC